>PISX010017581.1:0-42962 GCA_004024625.1 Mellivora capensis
TTTTTTTTTCAGTTGAAAGTCTTGCTCATTTAAGAAAATTTATTGTGATTGTTGAATAATCTACATATAGTAAATTGACCTTCTTTATGTAAAATTTTGTAAGTTTTGATAAACACATATACTTGTGTTAACCACAATCTTCACAATATAGAAAGTTCCATCACTCCTCAATTTCTCATGTGCCTCTTGGTAGTTGACCATTGCCCCATTCCCTATTTTTAATCACTGATGTGCTTTCTGTCTCTATTGTTTTGTCTTTTCCACAATGTAATATAAATGGAATCATACAGTATGTAAGCTTTGGATATGGCTTCTTTCAACTTGGCATGATGAAATTATAGCATATATATGTTACTTCATGTACCAGTATTTATTTCTCTTTATTGCGGAATATTCCATTGCATTGATATGCCACAATCTGTTTATACAAGTAAGGGATTTTGTAGTCTCCCCAAGTGAGATACTGGTGTTTTTTCAGTTTTTGCATAACAAGCTGTCAAAATCATTTAGTACAGGTTTTTGTACCAGTATGAGCTTTCATTTCACGTGAATAAACCCTTGTAGTGAGATTGCTGAGTTTATGTTAAGCACATGTTTACTTTCATTTTATTTTTTAAAAGATTTATTTATTTATTTATTTTAGAGAGAGGCAGACAGAAAGAGAGCAGTGGGGAAGGGCAGAAGGAGAGGGAGAGAGAATTCCAAACAGACTTCACACTAAGCGTGGAGCCACTAGAGAGTCTGGATCCCACGATGCTGAGATCACAGCCTGAACCAAAACCAAGAGTCAGATTGGGCCACCTAGTTATCCCATATATGTTTACTTTTAAAAGAAACTGCCAAGCTGTCATTCAAAGGCTAGAATATTTTGCTATGAGCAAGGCATGAGAGTTCCAGGTGCTCTGCATCCTTGTCAGCACTCCATATTGTCAGATATTTTGTTTCTATTTTTACAACTATTCCAATAGGTGAGCAGTGGTATCTTATTACAGTGGTAGTTAAAATCACTGAAGTGAAATAGTTTTTTATTTTTTAAGACTGAGAGACGTACTAGCATATCATTTGTTGGACCAGAGGAAAGTCCAAAGTTGGTTCTATAGACAAAAATGGGGCACACACAGTTGTAATGCCTTTAAATAGAAGAATAAATTTTAGTTCATGAGTAAAAATTTTGACTTTTAGTTAATAGCTTTAGACCTTCTTGGAGAAAAGTTTGTAAATGTGATAAAGGACATAGATTATCTACAGAGACATAATTCATATTCTTAGAAGTAATGATAGGATAACATAAATAAGTTCAATTCTTTTCAAATTAATCTATAAATTCAATGCAATTATAATCAGAATTCAACATTTTCCCCCCAGAAACCTGATAAATTCATTCTAAAATTTATGGAGGAAGAAATGCACAAGAATTTTTAGCTCAACTTTAAGAAGTAGAATAAAAAATGTTATTTGGCCTAGCATAAGACAGGCTACAAAGACACAGTAATAGAACAGTAGCAGAAAAAGAGAGAACTTGGAAACATTTTATTTATAAGGTAGTAGTAAATAATGAAGACAGCACAAATCAATGGAGGAAGAGGTAAATTCTTAGGCAGACAGTGTATAAAGCTAAGTTAATGCATCTAGATAATCAACAGACACATGAAAAGATGCTCAACATCACTCATCATCAGAGAAATGCAAATCAAACCACAATGAGATACCACTCACAACTGCCAGAATGGCTAAAATAAAAAACACAAGAAACAACCAGTGTTTGCGAGGATATGGAGAAAAAGGTACACTTCATGTACTATTGGTGGGAATGCAAACTGGTACAGCCACTGTGGAAAATAGTATAAAGTTTCCTCAAAAGTTAAAAATAGATCTATCCAGTAATTGCACTACTAAGTATTTATCCCAAATGTGTAAAAACGCTAATTCAAAGGGATACATACATCCCTATGTTTATAGCAGCATTATTTATAATAGTCAAGTTATGGAAGCAACTCAAGTGTCCATCTATAGATGATTGAAAACAGAAGATGTAATATATATATATATAATATATAATAATATCTCATATATATGAGAATATTATTCAGTCATAAAAAATAATGAAATCTTGCCATTTGCAATTATATGGATGGAACTAGAAAGTATAATGTTAAGTAAAATTAGTCGGAAAAAGACAAATACTGTAAGATCTCACTCCTCTGTGGAAATTTAAGAAACAAAACAAATAAGCAAAGGAAATAAAAGAGAAAGAAACCAAGAAAGAGACTCTTAACTATAGAGAACAAACTGATGGTTACCAGAAGGGAAGTGAGTGGGGGCTGGGTGAAATAGGTAATGGGGATTAAAGAGGTCACTTGTGATGAGAGTCCAGTAATGTATGGAATTGCTGAATCACTATATTGTACACCTGAAACTAATATCACACTGTATGTTAACCATGCTGTAATTAAAAAAAAAAAATTCTCAAAAAAAACCAAAATACCAAAACCAAAACCAAACAGAACAAATAGATCCTAAAGCCATGTACAAAGGTGAACTCTACCTGGATTATAAACCTAAATTTGAAAGATTAAGCAAACCCTTATAGTGGAAACTACAGGAAAATATCTTGAAGAATCTAGAGGCAAGAAAAAACTGTATTTTTTTAAAAGCACAAAACCGAAAGCAAAGTATTATGAATCTATGTTATCTCCATTCAGTGGGAGGTCACGTAGAAAAGGTTAATGTACGACTGAAAGAATATAAGAACTTATGTATAATGGCCCAAACAAAAAGGGAATATTTAGCAGATAGAAGGAGTTTCTCTGAATTAACAAGGAAATGCATGATCCTAAGCCAAAAAATGGTTATGAATAGGTCATTCCCAAACTGGGAAACCTCAAATCTAAGAAGCCTATAAAGAGAGATTAAAAATAATTAATATTTGGGGGCACCTGGGTGACTCAGTTGGTTAAGCAACTGCCTTCGGCTCAGGTCATGATCCTGGAGTCCTGGGATTGGGCTTTCTGCTCAGTGGGGAGTCTGCTTCTCCCTCTGACTTCTCCCCTCTCATGCTCTCTCCCTCTCACTCTCTCTCTCTCAAATAAATAAATAAGATCTTTAAAAATAATTAATAATAAAAAAATTAATATTTGGGAAAATGCATATTAATGCAATAATAATAAAACCATAGGCCTATATTACTGACAAAAAATGTAGTTAGGTAATGCCAAAATTGGCAATGTGAGAATATATGGAAACTCTAGAGAGGCTAATGACTGGTGAAGCCATATGAGAAAGCAAACTGGTACCATATGGTCAAATTAAATAATTCATATAACTCAGCAAATCTCCTGGAAACGTAGTCTATTAGTAAATATAAACTTTTTTTTTTTTTCCAGTGCTCCCTGTGTGGTGTCGGGCAGTTAGAGTCAAACTGGGACTGTTACTCTGGGGAAGTGAATTGGTATTTTGTAGGTCTGTATGGAGACACAAAAAGATTGTATTTTAAAGAGATTGTGTGATTATAATTAATAAGAGGAAAATAAATCCAGAGAAATGTGACATGCCCAAGATCAAAGAGCTGGTAGCAGTAGGATCCAGAAGCTAAGCCTTTCAGCTTCCTTTTCTTGATCTTTTCCTAATGCTGTGTAGCTTCCCATGATAGGCAGCTTTAAACCAATTAAACCAGTTCTTGTGGACCTTTACGTCTCATATATATAGCACCATGACCCAGGAATAGCCATTTAAGTGGGGTTCCTTTCTCATGTACCCTAGCCCAGAAATCTATCTCTCCCCCATTTCTGCCCCCTTCTCTTCAAAATCCCCACTTCTCCTTTTGCTCTGGTACAAGAGAACAGTGGAATTGATGTTGCAAATTTGGAAGATCATGCTGAGGAAATAGATCAAAATAAATCCACAATTTCGTTTAACATGATGAATTCAGGAATTTATCATTGTTGTGTCATTCCTGTCTCTTTCCACTTTGTCTGCCTGCCTTTTCAGTTCTTTCTTGTGTCCCCTCTCTCCCTGTCTCTCTCTTTCTCTTTTTTCTGTTTTGTCATCTCTAAGATCATGCTCTTAACTCTTGAGAGGAAGGTCAAGTAAAGCAGAGTTAATATTATTATATACTACAATATCTGTTATTAATGCCTGTGCAAATATTTTGTAACTTCGACAACTATGTAGCTATATGTCACTAAGGGAGGAGAAGAAATAAAGGAATAACTCCTGGGAATTTGCTTTTAAAGATTTTATTTATTTATGTAAGAAAGAGAGAATGAAAGAGAGAGCATGGGCAAGGGGGACAATCAGAGGGAGAAGCAGACTCCCTGCTGAGCAGGGAGTCCGATGTGGGACTCGATGCTGGGACTCCAGGATCATGATCTGAGCTGAAGGCTGTTGCTCAACCAACTGACCCACCCAGGCACCCCTCAGGGGAAATTTTTAATGTGAGTTTCACTTTGACCTTTTTGATTCCAGGATCTTCATTCTAGCTGGCTTAGAGAACACACCTGCCAGGGAACAGAATCACATTCATTTTGCAAAATGAATAAAGGGGGTATGAGGTCATGATTCAATATGGTGATTGATTAATTACATAAATTAATAAATGCAAAGTGCTTAGAACTACATCTGATGCATAGTGCTTTATAAGTGTTATTATTATTATCATTGTAAGTGTTCTTATCCTTAATATTACCAGAGAAGTCACAGCGTAGATTTGTCCTTGTACTATAAGAACAAAGACACTTTTTCTGCCCCAGTACTAGAGATCATAAAGTCCACTTCACTGGTTGGAGCATAGATAATATTAGGGGATGATAAAAAAAAATTCTAGGATGGAAAACAGGAGATGGAGGCTGGCGATAAGCTTATGGGGACCAGAACATTCAATGGACAAAGTACCAAGGACTCCCAATTCTTTCTACCTACATTATGTTTGCCACAAATTCCTTCAGAGATCATCTTGGGAGGAAAGCAGGAAAGAGCAAGGCTATTTGAGAGAAACATTTTTTCCTGGAGAGTAAACATTAACTGAAAGGACTATGCAGTAAAGAGCCTTCCTGCCGTTATTCCTTTACTCCCATGTTGCATTTGTAGTTTTCTTCTGAGCATCGTCATGCATTCTTCCTGCAATAGGTCACCTCATTTGGCAATGCATCTTCTCACACTCTCAATCCATATGGATGGCCTGACGGGAGAGAATCTATATCACACTTCTGACAAATCAACATATCTCTTTCCCCTAAGGGATTAAAGATTAGCTGTACACCTATGATCTAAACCAATCTGATATGAGAGTGATATTAATTCAAGAATAGGATGGAAATATTGTTCCTAGAAAATAAATTGCATTTGTAATTTGCTTTGTATTTATTGAATGTGAGTGTATCTGGAATTTGGGGGCTTCACCAAACTGCACATATGGTTTCATTTCTGTGGTCCCACTTAACTATATGTAAATGCTTTAGCTAGAACTATCATCCTACTTTGCAGCACTAATAGCAGATGATAGTTTTTGTCTGATAGAATGCAATGCAAAAGATTTAGTTTACTTGACAGCTATTCTTTCTAATGAACACAACAGTTCCAAGGATGATTCTGAAGCAATGCATTCGAACTCACAAAATCCTTTCATTTGGAACTTATTTTATCTACTTTTATTTTAGTAGTTATATATGCCTAAGAGTAATATACCCTTCTAGATCATAAGACATGATTGTGTGCTGTACTTTATATCCCATGTTATGGGTTAAAATTAAATTTTCCTCTCAGATATTTAATAGATTGTAGGATCTTTGTTTTCCACTGGCATTTTCCCCACTTACTGCATTGAAAACATTAGTTGCCTTGGATATAAATGTCAAATGGACAGTGTTTGGGAAATTCAAATGATCATTGAAATAAATTTCTAGGCCCAAGATAGAGCCTCTCTTGCTTGGGGAACCACATCAGTGAACCGACACTTAGATAACTTTCATATTCATGTTAATGCTTCACCTGACCAGAAACAGAAACAATATATCTAGTTAGCCAATCTCCAACAGACAAGAATCTGTAATCATTTCCTTGTTCTAATATGAGGTCAAATACTCTGAGGTCAAATATGAGGTCAAATACAAACCCATCCAGTCAACTTAACCTAAATACTCATTCCTTACTCTTGGATTGTTTTCCTAAAGCCTGCCATTCTGTTTCTTACTTTGCAGTTCTCTGGATTCTTGAGAGTGGAGATGGCCCACTCCATGAAGTGTGAAACAAAATTTGCTTAGCTAAATCGTTCTCTTTGATTATTTTAACATGGTGCATTATATAATCTTGCCTTGACAAAATATGTCCAAATGTTTCATATCACTTACAATTTTGTGTTGTAAATGTACCCAAGAGGGAAGTTTTCTTATGAAAGAGGAAGCAGAGAATCAGTCAGTAGAGAATCTCAGGAGTTGATGTACCAAGCACTATAGCCTCCACTTCCTCCCCACTGTTATATATATATATAATAGAGCAACATAATATAGCTGACATCAGGGTCTTTTGACATTTCTAGAGACATTCCACTGATATCTGGAACTGACGTCTACCTTATCCAGACACACAGCAATGGGTAGTTTGATGTAAAGCAGTGCTGAGAAAGCTAATTTCATCTCATCCACTATTTTGTTTCTGAATTTAGAATTTCCACAAACTTGCAGAGAAAATATTCAGAGAAATGATAATTTTGGTGATAATAGGGTTGTAGTTATTGTTTCCTATTTCTCACTCATCTCAAAATAAATGAATGAATAATGGCTATAATTTACAAAAGCCTGAACATCATGGTAGCTTAATTTGGCTGACTTCAGACTGAGGAATGAAATTGGAAACCACAGAAAATACCAGAGTCTAAAGCTTCATCAGCGACTGGACTTCAGGGATCACCTATTTACAATATCTAAAATAGTTATGCTTATAAAGGAGGTACTCAAGTATTAGTTAAACCGATTAGTGAATGAATATTTGAGATAGTGCAGAAGAAATTGTAACAAAGTATATCTGAATGAGTACTTGTCAATGGCCATTTGTAGAAACAAAGTTATTAAACCGTCATTACATGGAACAAAGTAGGTTACTGAAAGATTTGCAGGGTCAATTATTACCTCCTTTTGTATGAATTCAATTCATTTTATATCTGAGAAGAACCTGGGTATGGAAAACAGGATTCAGCTCAATGAACATCTACAATAGACACATTCAGAAGGAGGATCCAGCAGAAATCCCTCTCATTAGAAAGACTACTTAGGTCATGGGTGCGTATTCTAATTTCTGTTTATTCAAAATGATATTTAAGGTGTGCCTGAGTGCCTCAGTTGTTTGAGCAAGTGATTCTTGTTTTTGGCTCAGGTCATGATCTCAGGGTCATGGGATTGACTTCCATATCAGGCCCTGTGGTCAATGGGGTGTCTGCTTGAGAATGCTCTCTTTCTTTCTCCCTCTGCCCCTCTCCCTGCTCATGCACTTTCTCTCTCTCTAAAATAAATGAATAAGTAAAATCGTTAAAAATGTCATTTAAAAATATTTTCTTAAATGAGGAGTCATGTGTTGAGCAGTATATGAAATATCTACAAGTAACACTGAAGAGTACCCACATTCACTCATTTCTTTTAGTATATTTAACCTGATTTAGTTCACTGCCTAGCCAAAACCATGGACAGTTAATTTTATAGGAACAAGTCTCTTAATAGTAGAAAATGTTAATACCATGGAAAGCAATGTGAAATGATCAAAACTTTTTTTTAAAGGATTTATTTATGTTACAGAGAAAGAGCACAAGTGGGAGGAGGGGCAGAGGTAGAGAGAGAGAAAATTCTCAAGCTGAACCCCCACTTAGTGCAGAGCCTGAGGTGGGGCTCCATCCTAGAACGCTGAGATCACGACCTGAGCTGAAATCAAGACCTTGATGCTTAACTGACTGAGCTACCCAGGTGCACCCCCAAACTATTTTTTTAACTTTTTTAAGGTTTATGTGTTATGTCATAATAAAATACTGAAAAGGAGATTTAAAATTATTATTTAGCCATATGGATTTCAATAAAAACAAATAGTTTCTCTGGAGAAAGATGGTTTTTGTGCTTTTAAATAAAAATCTCCTAACTTATTTAATTCATCTTGTTTCTTCCTTGTAAATTTTTCTTATTTCTGTTATTCACCATAGTAGTACATAGATATAATTCTCAATTATATGCATAGACATCTATTAGAATTCACATTCAAGTCTTTAGGTGATAAAAATACATGTCAAAAATCTTTGGAGATCCATATATTGATTGTTCTATCCAATATTTACCTCAGGTATATGGACCTCTAAAGCAACAAGAAGGCAGTTCACAGGATAAACATTTCTGGGACCAAGACAGATTGAGGAAAACTGCAGCAGGAATTCACCAGATAAATTGAAACACCAGCTTGACATTTTTCTGTTGTCCTCTCCATCCCCTTCCCTCTGAGTGTGCAAATATTTATGTCTTTCAGAACAGAAATGTCACATGTTTTTAACCAGTATTTGATGAGATAAAGCAGAAGTTAGGATTCTAATACAGAAACTATGACTCCAGAGCCAAGATTTTAATGACTAATTTTTCTTCTTTGTTTCTAGCACTCATAATTTATATTTCACACTCTTGTTAAAATTTGTTGTTGAAATGTCAAGAACCATGTAGAATAATATGGAGTTAGAGCATTATATTTCTATTCTTATTTTTACTGTAGATGTTTTCAGTGTTTCTTATTGAGCATGATATTGGTTGTTAATTTGAATTTATATTAATATGCAGTTATAAAAATATATATAGTATAAATATGTAGTTATATATGTATATAGAAAGAGAGAGAATAATTATAGTAATAAATACTGTCCAGAGCTTCCTTGTTTTTTTAAATTTGGAGAAGATTTACAAAAAATTATGTGTTGATATTTATCTGTCATTTAGTCTTTTATTAATAGATTATAAACTTCTTCCCCCATGGATTCACTGGATTTATTAATTTGCTAAATATACTATGGAGCTATCCTTGCATCTTTGGTATAAAACTTATTTTGTCATTGTATATTCTTAATATACATGTAGATCAAATTTGATAATACTTCATAATTTGTCATAAAGATCACAAATAAGTTTATATATGATTATTCTATATTCATCATCTTTTTTTGGTTTTGTTTATTCATTTTACTTTCACTACACAGTAGAACATTTTGAATAATGTATGTATTTATTGCTCTTTCAGCTTGAAAGAACTGGCCTATAAAATAATTTTCCACAGTGTTTTATTTTATTTTATTATTTTTTAAAAAAATTTTAAAAATTATTTAAATAATTAAATTATTTTAAATTATTTTTTACTATGTTATGTTAGTCACCATACAGTACATCATTAGTTTTTGATGTGGTGTTCCAAGATTCATTGTTTACATATAATTCCCAGTGCTCCAAGAAATATATGCCCAAGAAATATATGACCCATTACTGGGCCAACCCATCCCCCCACCCCCTCCCCTCTAAAACCCTCAGTTTGTTTCTTGGAGTCCACAGTCTCTCATGGTTCGTCTCCCCCTTTCTTTTCTCCCCCTTCATTTTTCTCTTCCTTCTCTTAATGTCCTCCATGCTATTCCATATGTTCCACAAGTAAGTGAAACCATATGATAATTGACTTTCTATGCTTGACTTATGTCACTCAGCATAATCTCCTCCAGTCCCATCCATGTTGACGCAAAATTGAGTGTTCATCATTTCTGATGGCTGAGTAACATTCCATTATATATATGAACCACATTTCTTTATCTATTTGTCTACTAAAGGGCAAATTCTTTCCACAGTTTGGCTATTGTGGCCATTGCTGCTATGAACACTGGGGTGCATATGGCCCTTCTTTTCACTGCATCGATATTTTGGGGGTAAATACCCGGTAGGTGCACAGTATTTTTAAGTGGAGTGAAATTTTTGATAATATGTTCATTTTATTTAGATCCTATTGGACTTCAGGTTTCCTAAACTTTCTAAAGTTAATTTTGGAGGTTCACATAGTTTTAGAAAACTAGCATTTCATCTAAATATACAAATTTATTTTACATTAGTATCTGAAATATCTGAGTTCTTTTATCCCCTTTTGTGTCTTTGAACTTTAATATTTAACAGCTTGACTGAGATATAATGAACATACCATACAATTCCCTGATTCAAAGCACATTATTTGGTGGTTTTGGTATATTCACAGGGTTGTACAATTGCCACCACCATCTAATCTTGAAACATTTTCATCACTTGAGAAGAAAAATCCAGTAAAAATTAACAGTTACTCTCCATTCCTCTTCCACTCCTAGGCCCAGTGAACCACTAATCTACTTTTTATAGATTTGCCTCTTCTGGATATTTCATGTAAGTGGAATAATATAATTTGCGGCCTTTTGCACCTTTTCTTTTTTTTTTTACATTTAGTATCATATTTTTAGGGTTTATCTTTATTCCAGTATGCATCAGTACATAATTCTTTTTTATGGTTAAATACATTTGATTACATGGATATATAAAGTTTTTAAATCTATTCATCCATTAATGTACACTGGTATTGTTTCTACTTTTTGGATATTATGAATATTCATGTGCAAATTTTCATATGGGTCTGCTTTGATTTCTCTTGTGTAGATACCTAGGAATGGAATTACTGAATCGAATAGATTTTTATAAGATCATAATAATGGTATTAGTTTAGAAAGTCAGCAGATATAAATCTTAGAATGTTTGTTGGATTCTTTATTCCTTCATGCCTTAAAAATAAATAAATACATTCTTTCTGCTTTTCAAGAATAGTGCTGAAATTGGAAGAATAAATGGACATTAATTTATATTTCAGGGAGACTTTTTAAATTTTACTCATTTGTGAGAGACCAATAGGGAAATAAGCTATTGATTTTTTCTTGTTTTTTGTTTGTACATAGCATCAAACAAAAATTACTCAATTATCTGTGTGCAAGTTACAATTGATTTTTATCAAGATAACAGATATATGCTAGAATGTTGTGATTTTATTATTATATTCTTTTTCAAATGAATATTTTTAGATTATCTATTATTGAGTCACTAGGATGTATATATATTCATGTATGTTTATATCTATTCATCTGTCTATACACACATTCATTTGTACAAGAGATATTATATAATCTATGTATCAGCATATTAATGTCTAAAACTTGGCAGTTCTAAAAAACCAAATTATTTTTTTCCTTCCTGCACAATGTCTTTCTTAATCTTTCTTGGCAATGTTATTAAAAGCAACCAAAATATTTAAAATCATATGACAGAGCACTCTGAATCATCTTAATTCTTTCCTTTCTACAGGACCCTCTATGGTCAAGATTCTGCTTATTAGTCCAGAATCACTCCATGTTACTTCCCAAACATTGCTCTCCATGATTAATCTAATTCTAGAGTAATATCCTTCTGTTACCTAGAATGCTTGGTTGACTTTTTCTTCTTCTCTAAGAATCTGTAGATTCCCTCCTTGATCACTAGGATTTCTAGAATAGAAATCTCATTCTCAACCCTGTTTATTTTCTTCAAAGTATTTATCAGCATGAGGAATTAGTTAATTAATTAATTAATTAATTTTCCCCTCTCTCTCCTACACTAAAATGCAAGCTCCAATAAGGAAAAAGTCATGTCTTTATATTCACCTTGAAGAATTATTGATATTACAAATCATAGAATAAATAATTATGGTTTAAAAACAAACAAAAACCAAGTCAAATGAGGATTAAGTTCCTGGAAATCCATCGGAAGATTAATAAATGAATAAGTATACAAACAAATAGAAAACTATTACCTCTGACTCAAAATGAGTGAAATTTACTATATTTTTAAAAATAATACATTCTTGTTTCTATATGTGCAAATTACCAAAAGTATAAAGTACATCTTTACTAGGTTCATGGAATTTACAAATGTAAAAAAAACAAATCCCTTAAAAATAATTAAAATTAAATGTAAATTCAGGGTGAGAAAACTTGTCTTTTCTAAGTAGTAATTGTGAAGGATACATAAGATTTATCCTCAAGATAATCAAACACGCATAGTAGAGAGAATAGTGAGCTGTGACAATTCAAGACCATACATTCTTCTTAAATATGCTGACATTGTTTGAAATATTTCTGGATCTTCTCTTGGGATAGTATTTATATGCTATAGTACATTCTTTTTTTTTTAGGTTTATTTATTTATTTTAGAGAAAGAGAGAGTGTTGGGGGGAGCAGATCTCAGTCTTCTATCAATATCCACACAGAAGTGGATAGCCAAACTTAGCAATGTATTTAAATGGTGAGGGATAAAAAAGAGGAAAAGTAAATTTGCATCATTGCTTTTTTAAATTCAAGTATTTAAAAATATTTTAAGATGAACAAGTTGTAAATTATTAGTGAGTATTGCCAATAATATTCTATACACTAAAAGCATATATATGAACAAGACACTACTAGTAGGAAAAGTCTAGTTATAATGACTTGAAGATCTTAACATTGTACGGATACAAAAAGAAATGTAACCCTAACATACTGCTTGATATTCTTTTTCTTGTTTTCTGCTGTCTGTTTTTCTTTTTCTTTTTCTTTTCATATGTTTTGTTTTTAACTTTGTAAAGCATTACATAAACAAAAATATAGCAAACTTAGGAATGAGTATAAGCTAAAAGAAAATGGGTCCTCAAATGTAGAGAAAAAAATGGAAAGTAGTAATATTATTCTTCTTATCTTGCAGAGTAGAAAGCCAATTTTACTGAAATGATTGTATAAACTTAAGTTATAATATTTTAAAAAATTACAGATACAGGAGTGCCTGGGTGGTTCAGTTGGCTAAGTGTTTGCCTTTGGCTCAGGTCATGGTCTCAGGGTCCTGGGATAAAGCCCCACATATGGCTCCCTGTTCAATGGGTAGTCTTCTTGTCCATCTGCTTCTCCATGTGCCTCTGCTCATGTTCTCTCTTTCTGAAATAAATAAAATATTTTTTAAAATAGAGATATAAACTACATATATTATCTATATATTATTAATAGTATTTATATCCTATATAAGATCATATCATATTATGAGTTCTATATTAATACATTATATATTAGATTAATTATAATATAATATGACATAATGCTATATTATTATATTACATATTATATAATATATATTATTGTATTAAACTGATTAACAATTGGCAATAAATACATTCTATATTAATTATAATTACATTAACATGTAAATGACATTAATATATGTGATAATATATCATCATACACTGTGTTTATAATTAATGAATGAGTATATTAATAATTATATTAGTGATTATTATAATATAATGTAATAACTATATATAATATATCAATAAATTGGTATAATAAGCAATATTAATGTCATAATTTGTATATGGAACTATGAAGAAGATGATTGAGATCTTTTACATAGTGAATAGTAACAGTCAGCCACTGCTGTGAAAGAAACTATTTCAAAATTCAGTGACTTAAAACAATCATATAGTTCTCACAAATGTGTCTGGGGATCATCTGACCTATTCTGGGATCCTCTGGACAGCTCTGCTCCAAGCTGCACATCTCCTTGGGCTTGACTCCTGCTGTGGGTTTAGCTTATCTAACGTTTCTTGGAGCAAATTCATTCCATGGTTAAGTTAGAAACAGAGAACATGAAGAAAACACAGAAAAACTCTAAGGTCTGTATTTGAAAAATCACAAAAATCCTGATTAATACACATTTCATTGGCTAGAAATTGTGGCCAAGCCACAATATTTTAAGAAATGGAAAGGCATATGCTAAAGATGAAAACACAGATGTGGGGTCAGTAATTCAATCTACTGCATTGTAACCATCTGAGAAACTAAAACCCCAAACAATGAAAGTATAAGCTCTATGGGGTGTGGTATTAGAAGAGAGAAAAGATGAGGTGGGTGATTGTTCCTCTTTATCTTAAACCATTAGGTACTATTTTGATTAATAGAACTATTGCATGTATTATCTTGTTAAACAGGGGAAAAAAGCATACAAGAGCAAAACACATGTGTGATTAGCTAAAAATGAAAGAAAAATAAATGACTATTATTTTAAATTGGCAGTTTCATATATTTGTTATTAGAAAATGTAAAGAATTCCTGAAACCAAATTTTAGGTAAACTATATTTTATCCATGTCATATTAAATCACTGAACCTGTAATTAGACTGTTTAATTTCCTTTTTTTTTTCTAGAAAGTCACTTTATAAAAATAATATGAGAAGGATTCGTTAAGAATATAGGCTGAAAATAATATAAAACCATATTATATTATGTTATGTTTATATTCAACACAAATTATTTAAAATGATTTTTTTAAAAGATTTTATTTTTATTTATTTATTTGACAGGCAGAGATCACAAGTAGGCAGAGAGGCAGGCAGACAGAGAGAGGAGGAAGCAGGCTCCCCGCGGAGCAGAGAGCCCGATGCGGGGCTCGATCCCAGGACCCCGGGATCATGACCTGAGCCAAAGGCAGAGGCTTTAACCCACTGAGCCACCCAGGCGCCCCTATTTAGAATGATTTTGATGAGGCTATCTTTCATTTTGGTTTTGCTGATTTTATACTATTATATTACTTTCATACTTCTATTATGCCAGTTAAATATTATGTAATAAGCAACATAGGAACAAAGGTCTCTATAATTGGTAGACAAAGAATTTATTTGGGATATCTTGTAATACCTCTATATTTTTACCAAATCTTCTAATTTCAAAAAAGAAAATTCATTTTAGAAGAGCCAAAATATTTGGAAAGTAGTTTGACAAAATGACACATAGTTTAAAAATAAGTTGAAATCCACCTGCTCTCTTTTTAATACAGGCATACTTCATTTTATTGCATTTCACTTTATTGTGCTACACAGATGTGTTTTTTACAGATTAAAGGATTGTGGCCACCCTACTTACTTCAAGCAAGCCTATCAGCACCATTTTTTCCCAACAGCCTGCCTCAGCCCCCCAACCTCAGGAGCCAATACCCAGCACTCATCAACACTGAGCAAGACCCTCTGCCAGCAAAAATTTATGGTTATGACTTGCTGAAAACTCAGATGATGGTTAGCATTTATGCAATAAAGTGTTTTGAAATTAATGAATATATATTTCTGGGATAATGATATTACACACTTAATAGACTACGGTATAGTGTAAATGCAACTTCTATATGCATTGGGAAACCAAAGACTTTCTTAAACTCATTTTATTGTGATATTTACTTTATTATGGAGGCCTGGAACCGAACCACAGTATCTTGACGTATGCTTGTACTATGAGTCCTTTCCCTTATAATAGCTAATCTTTGAGCATTTTCTATGTTCCAGACACTGTATTAAATGTTCACATGCATTCTTAACTATAATCTTCACAATTGCTCTGTTAGGTAGGTGCTAATATTTTTACCATTGTATAGAAAAGGAAATTGAGTTTCTCAGGGAGATTAATGAATTCACAAAAGTCACACAATGAGTAAATGTTGAAGTAGCAATTGTACCGAGTTCTTCCTCTTCAATTTCTTGTTCTTAACAATGATCCAAAAACTCTGTCAATGTAGTTGGTGTATTCACATTAAAAAAAAAAAAAGCATAGATTGCAAAGTTGGAACATTATATAAGGTGAATATACACATTTGTTCAAGAGAAGAGGGGAAACTCAATGGAAAAAATATTTGTAAATTTTCTTTAAAAAATCATCCTAGGCGCACCTGAGTGGCTCAGTGGGTTAAAGCCTCTGCCTTCAGCTCAGGTCATGATCCCAGGGTCCTGGGATTGAGCCCCGCATCGGGCTCTCTGCTCCGTGGGGAGCCTGCTTCCCCCACTCTCTGTCTGCCTGCCTCTCTGCCTACTTGTGATCTCTGTCTGTCAAATAAATAAAATCTTAAAAAAAAATTAAAAAATAAAAAATCATCCTAGTCAGAAGGATATCCAAGGCAAATCAAAGTATTTCAAATAGAGAATGGAAGATTTCAGAGTGAATTACAAAGTGAGTAGGTGGATGGAAGTGAAAATTAGTAATCTTACAATTTAAAAATTATTCTGAGCAATCAAAGACCCATGCATTGAAAGAAGCCTGGAGCCCTATGTATTGGTAACTCTTTCTTTAAGGAGTTCAGATTGTTAAATGTAACTATTTTAAATAATTTTTATTTTTGCATTTATTCTGTCACTTACCTTCTGCTCAGTTTTTGTTTTTGTTTTTTACTAAGTCTCTGTCTCTTAGAACTTTGATTTTTTAAGGATTTTATTTATTTATTTGACAGAGAGATAGAAAGCACAAATAGGGGAGCAGCAGGCAGAAGGAGAGGGAGAATCAGTCTCTCCACAGAGCAGGCAGCCCAATGCCGGGCTCCATCCCGAGACCCTGGAATCATGACCTGACCTGAAGGCAGCCTCTTAACCAACTGAGCCACCTAGGCACCCCTGTCTCTTAGTGCTTTTATCAACAGGAGGATAAGACAGAGAACTCAATTAATTTCAGAAATTTTGTTTACAGACCTAGTAAAATGTTTACCAGGGATTAAACTACTGGCTTGCCTCTTGATCTCCCAGGATTCAATAGATTATAGACCTAATTAGTTATTAAGAGGAAATGCCTTATTCAAAATTATAAGTGCATGGAATGGAGCAGAAGTTCTGCAAGGCCCATGGCATTAAGAATCCCCCTTTGTGCATCCCAAAAAATCAAAGAGAAAACCATTGCCATTATGAGTTGGCATTAAAAGTGTTTTCAACTACATAAAAAGGCTTTAAAATTTCTTCTTTTCTATATTCTGATCCATCAGCTCACTGACCAACAAATATGAAGCGTAATTGCTCTTAAAGGAGTCAAAACTTTTAGAGTATCTGTGTCACCGTTACAGCAGTTAAGTTTCCAATGGGTTTGCTTTCCAAATACAGATGGTCCTTAATTAAAATCAAGAAGCCGGGTCACCGCCACAAACTCTTTCCTCAATGAAATCCCCTCCTTATAGTTTCCTCATTTCAAACACAAGGGGCACAAGTACACACAGATATTTTCTTTGTTATATAGAACAACGGACACTTTGGTTTTTCTATTGCAAAGATTATAAATCAATGTATTACTGATCATGATGTCCTTAATGTTCCCCTCAGCTTGACTAAATTTTTGAAGGGGTTTATTCTTGGCTCTAGTACCATGGCCTCCCTTTTCTTAGAGCTTTTAGAGAACTTGTAGTTGCAAATTCTTTCTCTGACCCCTTTGAAATGTACATAAATCCCCTTAAAAGTCTCTTGGCAGTTTTATTACCCAGGGAAAGTCTTGTTCAAGGACCTGGGAAACCATCCCTTTGAAATATGATCATCAAGGAGGATAGTGTTCCTATCTCTTAGTCTCTGTGGGACTGTAGAAGCCTAACTGTGATGGGTACCTCCCTCTCCAAAATAAAAATGTCTCTGTCCAGAAGATGTGAGGAAGTTGAATATCCTTTGGGTGCACTCAGAAGAGGTCCCTCCACTTGGCTTTTAAAACTTATCTTAAAGTCCTTTGTTTCTGGGTAGTTGATGGTTTCTCTCTTCCCTCTTGCATTGGTCTTGGATAAAATTTTTCTTGCCTGTTTAATTTTGCCCAGTGCAATTTTCCTTTGACATTGCTCAAAATTCTCTATTGTGGAGACATATAATCTTCTATACATTTTAAAGGTTTTTGTCCTCATATGTGGAACACATAAATATATATACGACAGTTATAAAATTAAATCCTGTGCCTTTGGTTTAAATAAAGTTAGTGGTCAAAAGACTCTGTGGACTTCTTCTAAGCTTCCTAAACCTTGCCCACAGAGTATTATCATTTTACTCTTTTTCTCCAAAGATAATAACAAAAACAATTAGGGGCAGTTAAAAAATGGCAGAGGCTTATCAAAATTTAAATTCTATAATTCAGGAATTGAATGACTGGTCTATAAACTATTATATTAAATGTCTTGTTACTAGTTCCTTTTAACAGGCCTTTCCCTTTTAATGCTAAAAGGTAAACTGCCTTAAACCACAGCTATAAGTTATTTATACAAAGAAAACAACAGCAAATAAAGGAGAATGCTATATTGTGAAAACCAAGATTGTGAGAACAGGTCTGTTGGCTTTAGACACTTGCTGTACCCTTTTAAGAGTTATTGGAATGCCTACCATCAACTCCACTGGAATTTTACTATTATTACAAATTCCAGTATTTCCCAGACCAAAATTCTGATCAGTGAAGGGCTGTTAGAACATAATTTTTCTGTTTTAAGAACTTTCAGTTTGAGGTTCAGAAAGGAATTTTCAGGAGTTAAAATACCTTTTAAAGTGGGCCTTTATATGGTAGTATCTGTTGAAAATAGTAGAAAACAAATAAAAACCACCACAGTCTAAAGACTAAATGTAGCTTTCTTCCTACAAAAAATGTTAACAAACAAAATATGTTTCCCTTTTTAGATAACAATGCAAGTGTACTTAATGAATCTGTTTTTTGGAATTTTGCTTTGTTTTATTTTTTGTTTTGTTTCGTAGATGGAGAGTAAGAACCACTTATCTCCCTTTTTCCATTCCTTTTCATGTTCTTCCTTAATCTTCCTCAACACTTTCTTTTGCTTGGTTGAAGAGCTATGGAGGTTCCTCAGCTGCATGGTTGGTTTCAACATTTATTAAGACTTGGGGATAAATGGAAGATAAATCATTCAAGCACATTTTGAATCATTGCTAGATATTTTCTTGCTCATCTTTTGTTAGCTGCTGTTTGAAAAATGGCAGGGTTAAGGGCATGACATGGAGTGAGACTCCTCAAGTTCCAACCCTGATTTTTCTGCTCTTGGTTAAAAGGGGAAATTATAGGACCTAACCTTGAGGAGGGTAAAAATGAACAAGTGATGCAATCCTGTAAAGCACTTAGCACAGTGACTGCTGCTATTAAATGTTAGTTATTGTTGTATTTATCAGTTACTGTGTAACAAATTCTTATAAAATTTAGCAGCTTAGAACGATCACTTACATTGATCATGATTTTGTGAATTAGGAATTTAGGAAGGTCTCAGGTAGGTGGGATGACCTTATTTTACATGGCATCACCCGGGGCTAGAGGATCCCCTATTGCTTTCTTCACTCACATATCTGGCACCTTGGGGTTCTTACATCTTTTTTTTTTTTCTTTTTTCTTTCCATGTGTTATCTTTTCCTTTGACTCTCATTATGGAGCTTTTTCTCAGATTCTGGTGGCCTCAAAGTAGCCTCACTTATGATACAATTGTTAGGGGGCACCTGGGTGGCTCAGTCAGTTAAGTGTCTGCCTTCTGCTGAGGTCATGATCCCAGGGTCCTGGGATGGGTTTCCCTGCTCAGTGGGAAGTCCACTTCCCCCTCACCCTTTGCCCCCACCTGCCTGCTCGTGCTCTCTCTCAAAAAATAAATAAAATAAAATGATAAATAAAATTTAAAAACCCAGAAAACCAAAAGCATGGTTATTAGCTTCCAAGAAACAGAAAGCAGATACTTCAGGCCAGTCTAAGGGCTAAGCCTACACATAACAAAGCAATCACAAAATTCAACCAGATTCATTTTAGTAGGATTGAGAAATGGATTCATCTTTTTGATTAGGGTGTGGCAAGAGAAGCATGAGGGAAGAAAGTTTTTATTCCCACCATCTTCAGAAAATACAATCTTTCACAGTCATTCTATATATTGTTATTACTACTTCAGTGAACTTTCCCACATTTACAAAGGAGATCATCTCATGTTGCCTATGTTGTGTTGTTCTCAGTTCTTTCATCTTTTAAATAAATATTTACTAAATACCTGTCATATGTGAGACATTGCTCAAGGAAATGTGACTTATAGGTAAACACTACAGATAAGCTCTCTGTTCATATTATCATTAAAAGAAAATCCCCAGGATCTGATAGAAAGTGACTGGCATCACAGATGGGAAAAATGAAGAGCTAGAATTTATTGGAGATCATGGCATCCTTAAAGAGATAACATGTGAGCTAAGTTCAAAATGGCAACAGCCCTTTGAAAATCTTAGGGAGAAATATAAGGTGGAAGGGATGGTAAATATCAAATCCCTAGGTCTTTGACTGTATTAGTCACAGAAACTATACAGTTCAAAGGGGGCCTTACGGCTGTGACTGTTAGGAAGAGATTTACCTGTCTCAATAATTCTTCCCTATCTGCAGTTGTTACCAATTGGAAGAATCTTCTCTGGCACTTATAGAAGAGGGAAGGATATAAATATAACACATATGTTTCTAACATTAATTCAGGTGTAGAAGAAATAAGATCAGTATATTTACTTGATCCAAAGGGCCCCACCTACAACACCAGATTAACAGTCTGGACCCCATCAGCTAAATGCCCCACAAATCTGGCAGGACAGTGGCTTGGATACCCTTCCCAACAGGACAATGAATTTCAAAGTCCTCCTTCTCTAGGATTCCTTGACATCTTCAGATGGGTATGGGCTTTAATTTCTCTTCAGAGTAACAGTGATAGGAGAGAGCTGTGGGAATTGGGGGGGATGGGACATGGATGGAGAGTGGTCCCATGCCAGTAAGCAAGGTTCACCTTTACATTCTGTCACAAGTGCCACAGCAATGTCTTATGACTTAGTCAAATAAATGAACCTCTAATATTTTCAGCCTACTCAGTGTTCATGTCATATCTGATATCAGCTGTTTCAACTTTGGGAGCCCCTTGGCTCAGCAACCATAATCACATTGCTTTCTGGTTGGGACTGTGGAGTTTGAACCCTCTGACTCACCCTTGCCTTGTGCAGCAGCAAGATTCTTTGAGGGTCCACTTTATTGGGGAGCATCTGCTGCTTTTTGGCCTGGTTTTCAATGTAAGTGACAAGGGAATTTTCCAGGGGGGCAAGCCTAACTTAAATGTTTACGTAGATCTTTTTGAGTCACTTTCTCCAATTAGTTACCTGCATCAGGGCTAGAAAACCTATCTGGAAAATAAGAACCCAAATTCAAGTCAATGCTTTATGTTTGGTTGACCACAGGAATTTATCTTCCTTAGGGAAATTTTCCATGGAGATCCCAGATCCCCTTATAGTAGTTAGGAACCACTGCAAAAACCTAACAACAAAACAAAACAAAGCCCCGAAAAAACAAGGAGACCTTTAACTATCAAGTTCAAGTGTATCTAAGGTTGACATAACAAGCTGTTAAGAATGACCGAGCTGTTAGACTGCCCAGTGACTGACATTCTTAAGAAGTCTTGAGCCTCTTGTTACCTCTCTCAAGTGAACCAGTCAATATTCTAATGATTCTCCTAGCTTCTACTAATAAGACTTGTGAATTTCCCTTCTTTTATATGCACTGTGTGTACACATCTCTGTTATCTGGGAAAGGTCAGAATTGTGTGCCAAGTGAGGACAAATCTTAGTACTAGTTATGACAGTGGAGCAGACCCAGATTGAGTGCTGGGTTGGTGAGGAAGTCGCCCTACCCAGAGTAGAGTGGGCAGCAAACAGGCAGCTCCTTTTGAACCTCTCCTGGGACTCATCCTACATCCACCTCTTCATTAACAGGTAAGAAAGTGAAGAAAATGTATTGCTCAGACAACCATATTGTTTGGTCATCATTTTCAATGATTAGATAGACTTCTTTCAAATCTTGCCCATTGGCTTTTGAGGCCTTCATCCATTCTCTTCCAGAAAGTCATGTATGTCACATCCTGTCCTTTACTAACACCATCAAGAAATGTGCAGAGACTGACATTTTACCCTACTTGCTAATGAATTAGTCCGTCATGGTATTTTTTATATATATATAATATATTTATATAAATGTATGTCATTTATATAAATATATAATATAGAAATATGTATGTGTATGTATGTGTGTATGTGTGTGTATAATATATATCTATATATATTATGAATATCTACACTTCTTACTTTACACAATAGCTTAGGATTATAAAAATGGTTGTACAGGCTGAAACTATACTAAGCTTACTTAATATCCACTGGGAAAATTGCATTGTTGTTTAATCTTTAAACATTTTTATCAAAACACTAAGAACTCTTTTATTACTGGTTATAAGTATATAGGAAAAGGAAAAATAACAAAACTAGTGTTTATGTCATATGCTGTAATTTAGAGATTAGAAACATTAAGAATTAAAGTACTCTATTTCTTTGTAAAAAAGCCTGCCAAGTAGTTGAACAGTACTTGCTGTCTTCTGACCTTTTACAAATGATATGTTATTATAATATGCAATACAATATAAAGTAAGCACCTTTATTGTGTCGGGAAATTTCATGCTCCTTTCGAAGTTTGGATTGGTTTCCAACATCTGTTCTTTGGCCTTGGATGTTGTGAAGTATTTCCAAGAATTAGTTTAATGTACAATTATTTGCTGGTGTCACTTCCTCTAGGACATTGACATCCTTTTAAACAGAATCACTTTCTTCATTTATGTTGATAAGTTTGCCTTCACTATGTTCCTCTGGCTGTGTAGTGAGTCTCTCAAACCGTAAGCTTGTCATGATCCCCAGAGGCATTTGTCTTCTGATCACAGCCAATTTCATATGCAGCACCTTCACTATTTCTTTGTTGGACTCTCATCTTTGTTGGCCAATTCCCTTTTTTGATTATTCATTTTTGAAAATGTCATGTTGGTTTATTACTGGTGGGCCAGAAGGCAACACAATTGTACACTTCACTGTCTGGGCTTGCACTGTGTAAAAGCTGCACAGTGACTGATCATCAGCAGACTTTGAGAGGAGTGACATAATTGGTCACTGATTATAATATGCATTTGTTATTTACATAGTGATTACGGAATGAAGGCCTGCTAGTGAAGTTCATATTTTAAATGATTACTTATAGGTAATATACCCTGGTAACTGATATCTTAATCAATCTGTCTTAGTTGATTAGGGCTACTGTAGCAAATACCATAAACTGGATGGCTTAAACAAAATTTACTTCTCATGGCTGTGGAGGCTCACAAGATCAAGGTGCCAGCAAACTTAGTATTTGGTTAAGGCCCTTTTCCTGGTTTACCAACAACTGACTTTTTCCTTCCTTCCTTCCTTCCTTCTTTCCTTCCTCCCTTCCTTTCTCCTTCCTCTCTCTCTCTCTTTCTTTCTTTCCTTCCTCCTTCCTTCCCTTCCTCCCTCCCTCTCTCCTCCTTCCTTCCTTTCTTTCTTTCTATCTCTTAATTGCAGTATAGTTAGCATACAGCATTATATTAGTTTCAGGTGTACAATATAGTGATTGAACAGTTCTATACATTACTCAGTGCTCATCATGGTAAGTGTACTCTTAATCCCCTTTACCTATTTTACCCATCCCTCCACACACCTCCCCTCTGGTAACCATCATTTTGTTCTCTATAGTTGAGAGTCTGTATTTTTGTTTTTGGTTTCTCTTTTTTCTTTGTTCATTTGTTTTGTTTCTTAAATTCCACATATGAGCGAAATAATATGGTATTTGTTTTTCTCTGAGTGACTTATTTCACTTAACTTTATACTTTTAGAGACATCCTTGTTGTTGCAAATGACAAGATTCCTTTTTATGGCTGAGTAATAATCCATTGTGTGTGTGTGTGTGTGTGTGTGTGTTTACACATACACTGATTCTTCTTTATTCATTCATCTATCAACAGATTTTTGTACTGTTTTCCTAATATGGCTATCGTAAATAATGCTGCAATAAACACAGAGATGCATGTATCTTTTTGAATTAGTGTTTTCATATTCTTTGGGTAAATAACCAGTAGTAGAATTACTGGATCATGTAGTAGTTCTCTTTTTAATTTTTATTTTTTTCAGGAAATTCCATACTGTTTTTCATAGTCAGTCATTCTCTTTTGACTTTTGTTGCATTAAAAGAAATCTTACTTATGACTTTGTGTTCTGTCTTGACTATTTTTTGATAATGTGAGAATTTCCAAGGAAGCTAGAGGTTACTCAAAGCCCACCAACCCTTGCTGTCTCCTTGTAATGGGGTGCCATTTTATCTCATTACACTGCATCATTCTTCACACCTATTAATAGAGTTGCACAAAAAAGAGTATGTGTTCTCCTTTGTCCCAATTAACAAATTTGAGAACTTCTGTCAAATTATTTAATTCTCCAAGGAAATTCAGAAGTTTCTGATGAAACAAATTTGCAAAATAAAGTCAATACCAAATGCCATTTATAGATTCTCCATAAACTGGTTTTAAAATTATTTTAAAAATTTGCAAATTAGAAACTAGTACATAGAAGGACACCTGGTTGGCTCATTGTGTTTTGTGGCTGCCTTTGGCTGAGGTCATGATCCTATGGTCCTGGGATCTAGTCCTGCATTGGGCTTCTTGTTCAGTGGAGAGCCTGGTTCTCTCTCTGCCTCTGTCTGCCACTCTGGCTGCTTGTGTTCTCTCTCTCTCTCTCTCTCTGACAAATAAATAAATAAAATCTTTAAAAAAAGTAACTGTATATAGAATATTAGTGTGTCATTAATTTAAAAAATGACACTTTAACAATTTGAAAATAATTGTTTAAATGTGTAAAATTGTTGCCTTTACGGTTTTACTGTTTTTTTTTCCTTAAGGTTTTATTTATTTATTTGTCATAGAGAGAGAGAGAGAGAGAGAGAGAGAGCACAAGTAGACAGAGTGGCAGGCAGAGGCAGAGAGAGAAGGAGGCTCCCCACTGAGCAAGGAGCCGGATGCAGGACTCGATCCCAGAACCCTGTGATCATGATCTGAGCTGAAGGCAGACACTTCTCTGGCTAAGCCACCTAGACACCCTAGGTTTACTCTTTGGTCATTTCTATTAATAATAGTTCTTGTAACTTGGGCCAATTACAAAAACTATGTTTACTATAATATATTTTATCATGATATTAATATTTAAAATAGGAAAATTATAGTATAGTAGTAGACAAAAATGACAACAATTAAGACTTGATTTTTGGCATTCTAACAACTGAATATTTTCAATGGAGGAAAGTGTAGCAGTATACATTTCATTACTTAACACAGGATTTCACCATATAATTGATCTTGATTTAATGAGGACAAATAACAGTATCTATTGTTTGAAAAAGAATACCAAGAATATTGTCACAGTATTCCCACTGGGATTTATGTTTTTAAAATAAAGTTATTTTCAAATAATATTTTCTGCAGTGAAAGAAGTAGAGGAACTTTCTTATATTATGTTTTATAAAAGATGATTTTGTCTATAAGTGTGCATTTTGAAAAAAATCTATTATTCCAACTTTGATATATTTTTTTCAAAATAAATTACTTTCAAATATATGAATTACTTTAAAAAGGTCTCTGAATAATGATGGTAACAGTAGAAATTAAATAAACTTGATAGCTTTTATTTGTTTTATTGCTAACATATTTTATGACTCAACAGCATTGCAGTGTTTTCCTAATTTTTGCTGCAAAAGGGAAGTAAAAGAACAGTTTATTGTGTCCATACTTCATACTGGCCTACTTCTGTAAATTGTCTT
This sequence comes from Mellivora capensis, assembly GCA_004024625.1. Taxonomy (NCBI): domain Eukaryota; kingdom Metazoa; phylum Chordata; class Mammalia; order Carnivora; family Mustelidae; genus Mellivora; species Mellivora capensis. The sequence goes on from PISX010017581.1 coordinate 25,517, forward strand.
TAAGCTCTAGGGTAAAAAGAAGAACATTCATGGTTTTAAATTGGATACAAAAGCAGTTTCTATCCAGTAGTAGTTGTAGCATAAATTGTCAATTAGAAACTATTAGATATTTCTAAACGTATTGCTGCTCAGCAAATTATGAATAATTTTTTTTTGGTGTTCTTTACCTGGGGTGAGCTTATTTAGATTTTTCTTGAATATTTTAAGGATACAATATGTTATTAAACATTTTCAGTTTCTAATGACATGGTTCTTGAAGTATGCAGGCAAACAGTGCTGTTTCTTCAACATGTGAGTCCTTTTTAGGATGGATTATGATGCTCAGTGTTTCTGAAAAAGGAAGAAGAAAGACCTAGAGGAAAGAAAGAGAGAAAGGAAAAAAGGAAGAAAGAAAGCGAAGAAGGAAGGAAGGAAAGAAGGAGGGAAAGGAAGAAAGAAGGAAGGAAGGAGGAAGAAAAGAAAGAAAGAAAAGAGAGAGAAAGAAGAAAGAAAAGAAAAATTAAAAAAGAAAAAGAGAATCAAAGAAAGAATGAAAATTGGAACAAGGAAGAAAGAGGATATAAGAGTTAAGCAATTCATGAACAGTAATATTGAGGATAAGCAGAAATATAGACAGACACTTCAACATTAAAATAATGCTACTAAACTTCATAATTAAATACCTGAAGATCTGTTCTATAATGTGTGTGAAGGCAGTCAAAAGTTAATTTTGACTCCTGTTCTTTCCAATCCTTCTACACTACATATAGAAATTCCTATTGCCTTGGTTATAATCCGGTTTTCGGATAAGTATTTAGTGAAATGGGACAAACACCCACAATGTCCCTCTCTCTATTACTAATTAGAAATTTGCTTACTTTATATTTTATATTTAAGAAAAAATATTCTGATTGTTGTAGGTGCTTATTTTAATATTCATAATTTGGGAGCTAAGGGGAGGGGACGTTGTAGGTTTTTTAAAAATCTGTCTCTGTGTTTTCATTTTTATCCTGAAATTGCAATGAGAAAAAAAAATGATGGTCTTTTTATTATATTGGTGAATTCAGGTTAAAAGAAAAAGAATAATCCAGAGGTTCTTGACACTATTTTCAGTATGAGTAGCATTACACTTTCCTGCTTATGTTCAGATATGCATTTCTGTGTACTTATACAAAGTCATAGAATTTCTCAATTTTTAATTGCAATTATAAGAATAGCCAGACTAATTTTAACATTGCATCTATCACTTTACCTAGTCTTAACTGTCAATATCACTTTTGATTTTAAATTTTTTCTAAGCTATGACCCACCTCAGGATGGGCAAACAGTGAGAATACTGTTGGTTTCATCACTTGATTTAGCATAACTAACCTTTCGACTCTGAGAAGGATGTTTGTTTGCTCTATCTATCAGTAAACAGTATACAATTAGGAAACTTTCTCCTTACTGGCTTTTGTCTTGAACGATACTCTGACTTTTCCTTGTATTTTCCTTCTTTGTTGGGAGAGACGTCTCTCATCTTGTCTCATCTTGACATGCAGCCATTGAAAGTCAATGGGAATGTTTTCCCGCAGAGGATATCAGCAAGCAGCAATGGGGCAACTACTGTGAAATTGCTTTTAGTGTAGTACTAGCACATGTACCGCCGTATTGATCTTAGCTAGCTTCACATCCCAATGTAGGTTTGTTTGTGCTGATGATCGTTCAATATGCAGAATGAATGAAAAAAGCATGCATCTTTTCATCGTGAAAGACATAATTGAGATCTCAAATTCCTTCAGTGTATCAAGACTCTTTCTAGAGGAAATCATAAGCACTAAAGAGCACATTCACTCATTTCTCATTAATAATAGTTTTGGCAAATAAAGAGAAGCATTTCTGTTTGTGGTGGTAGCAGCCCAAGCCTTGAGAAGGTTCAGCCTGTCCAGGATCAAGTAGAAGCTAAAAAGACAATTAAAAGCTTTAATGCCTAGATGATTCTTTTAATCATACTGTACTGTGTCTGTGGTTTTGATGGTTGTAGATTGTCTCTATTAAATGATGTCTATGTTACTGGTGTAACTTTTGTTCTTAGGTGATTGTAATCCAAAAGAAGTTCAGAAGGGTAATTTTTAAAAGGTTATGCATGCATGTAAAATATTTCTCTTTATTCTATCAATTTTATTTTTGTTTATGTTGAAATTTCTGATAGGTAAAGGAGTTCTCTTAGGTAAGGATCATGCCTTGTGGATGACTGTGAATCATTTTAATTTCTCCTTTTCAGCACTTTGATCGAGATAGCTGAAGAGCTACCATTTCTATGAGGGTTTTTCTGTAAAGTAAATTTATATTAGTTTCTCTATCTTGTTTTAAAATAATTTCTCTCAAATAATCAAAATTTTTATTTTTTCCTTCATTAGAATTAGACAGATACCATGGCAAATTAAACAGAGGTTCTGTAAACTTCTTTTTCTCCCCTTGAATGTAAATGTAACATTTTGCATTTAGAGATGTAAATTCAAATGACTTCTTATACTGGAAGGTAGAAAGAAGCTGAAGTGTTTTAAAATATAAAGTTTGTTATTGAGCCTTGGATTTAAAAATAGTTAAATGCAAAGCTGTAGTAATGGTAGTAGTAGTAGTAATAGTAATAGTAGTATAGATGCTAGTAAAACAAACAACAACAAATTTTTGCAAGCTTAAATCTGCCCTCAGCCACTGCATTCAGCTAAGGTGACCATAACAAAATACCACAGGCTGCGTGGTATAAGTAACCAAAATTTATTTTCTCACAGTTCTGGAGCAAGAAGTCCAAGATCAAGATGCCAGTAAGGTTGGTTTCTGGTGAGGTTTCTTTTCTTGGTTTATAGACAACTGCCTTCTTATTGTGTCCATACATATGGAGAAAGAGAGCTTGAGAGAGAGAGATTGAACTCTGGTGTCTCTTTCTCTTCTTACAAGGGCATCAGGACTATCACATTAGGGCCCCACCTTATAACCTCATTTAACTTTGTTTCTCCTCTTGGGGGCCCTATATCTGAATAAACTCACAATGGGTGTTAGGATTTCAATATATAAATTTTGAGGAGACACAGGTCAGTTCATAATAACTACCAATTTGCCAATCATGAATTACTGAATAGGTTGTTGTCAAAAAGGTATTCTAAACCAAGTTGATGTTGGACTGCTAAAGAAGGCCCCAATACAAAAAAGGAAAAAAAAAAAAACGGTTCTCATTTATTAAATTAAACCTAGTAGAGTCGACAAGAGCCCCTGCTATTTCTGATTGAATTGCACTAGGGAAAGAGAATCCAGTTTGCTTTTATAAAACAAGTAATTGGGGGAGCCCCATAAACAATCTCAGCCCTAGTAATAGAAGGGCTCTGCAGCATTATTATACCCATCCTTAGAACTACCCCTGATCCTCTGGCTTTCAGCAGGATGTTAGATGAGGCAACCATGCAAAGACCTCTTGATAGTGACTTAGTAATAATACACAAACTTCCTGTACACAAAGAGGCTGGGGTAGAGTGCTTTTTTCCTTTTGTCCATAGAAATAAGTCACTTCCCCCTTCTTTAATCACCGACTGTTAAAGAGTGCTTACTTTGACATAACAGTATCACTGTTAAGAAGAAGAGAAATAAGGACTCTAAGTCACTTTAAAGTAACCCTGTATATCATTTTCTACTGTGAACCAGAGACATGGACAGAGGTAACAGGAGTGGATTTTGGAGTTGGAACTCTGAGACGTGGCTCGGCTACTCACTAGTTTGGATATCTTAGTTTCATATCTGCAAAAGGAGAATATCATATATCAACTTCATGACCTTGTATGGGATCAGACATAACATCAATAACATAGTAGCTGACACATGGTAAAGGCAATAAAGATCACGGTTATTTTGCCTTGCTACTATTATTCTGTATCAGAGTGTTATTTTGGATTGCATTCTAGGATAGAAATTTCTCCAGGGGCATGGTTTAAATATTTTGCATGATACAGTTGACCCTTAAACTACATGGGGGTGAGAGGCATTGAATACCCCACCACCATGCAGTCAAAAGTCCACGTATAATGTTTGACTCTCCCAAAACTTACCTATTAATAGCCTATTGTTGATCAGGAACCTTACCAATAGCATAAACAATAGATTAACCATACTTTGTGCATTACATGCATTACTCTACTTGGGCTATACTCATAAAAAAGTAAGTTAGAGAAAGGAAAACATTAAGAGAGTCTAAAGCAAGAAAAATACCTTTACATTACTGTACTGTGTCTAAAAAAGTTTGCATATAAGGGGACATGCATAGTTGAAACCCATGTTGTTCAAGAATCAACTAACTATACTGAATATCCTAGTCATGCAAAAACAAACAAACAAACCAGCATATTTATTGTTATATTTTAGGCAAAATTACTCCTCGTATTTTTATACATGATATTAGGCCCAGTTAGTAGTTACTGAAAGTATTCTGATGGAGTGATTAGAGGACAACCTATTGTCACCTTTGCGAGGTGGGGATCCTGGTGGTTGGAGCCAAAATGATGGGGGAACTACCGACTGATGATCAGTAGACGTCTTTATTTCTTACAATCATTTCTTTTATACTTCACACAAGATCCAGTTACAAACAGGGTGTAGATTTATATGCAGGACGTGAACTGCATATGACATGTGGGCTACTTGCAGGACGTGGGCTACATGCGGGCAATCAAGTGCGACAAGTGAACAACGATTATCTCTCAGCTTTAAATGACAAGAGCAAGTTAAGCATTCTCCACACTTACCAGATCCATCTTTTCTAAAAGAAGACATGAAAGCACTCCAGGGATCCTTCCATGTCTATTCAAGAAAGACTTTTGCCCTCCATCTCCTGGAGTTTTCTTACAGGACCCACCATGACCCCAGTCACATTGGCAAGGATCCAGGTTGTGTTTCAACACCTACTGTAATATTTGATTTAAAAGGAATTCAAAAGTAATAGCATGGTATAAAATATGAGTCACTGCTGAACCTGACTTATCAATGAAAGATACTCTGTCTAGTTTCAGACCCCAACACTGTCAATGAGGCCGGTATGGTCAGTGGGTGAGAACCATATCTCCAAATGTTTATATGCTAATTTACTCTGGAGCTGACACTGAAGAATGTATATCCTGGTCTGTAAATTAATCCTTCTTAAATGTTTATGGGTTCCTCAATTTTTTTCCTCTAAATCCTTGTCTATCATTTGACATAACACAAAGAAATAATAGGATATGGTTGATGGGTTTAAGTGCTGCATTACTAGTGAAAAGTTTTGGCTGTATTAAGAGCTTCTTCGGTACAGATTATAATATACTCATAGTCATTTTCAGACAGGTAGGCAATTTGAAGTGCTTTGCTGAATCTGAAAATTGTTATATAATCAGTTACATGCCTTTGCGTATTTTTTATTCTGCTTCAGTAAGCCCAAAGCCAATTGCTAGAAGCAGGTAACCCTGACGAAAATATAAAAATGTGTTGAGTTTTCTTGGTTACTTACCAGCAATCACTTTGTTCTCTCTCTACCTAGTTGTATCATTCTCCATGTGCCCAATATTTTATCTCCTAAAGCCTCAGTCCTGAGGTCAGTGTTTGGAAGCTGACCAGATTATAATCTTCTAGACATCACACTGTGCTCTGTATATTAACATAGTGTTTAAAGGCATGAACTTTAGACTGAGACAAATTGGATTTAAATTCCAACACTAATGCTTACTAGGAACAACTCTCAGTTTTTCTGTCTGTAACGTAAATGTATTAATGTTATGGTAGTACTTATTTACTTATCCATGTACTTATTTACAAACAAAGCAGAGTATCTGGAAAGAGAAAATATTAAAAAAGTGGCGACCCTATTGAAGTTTGTCAGGAATAGCGGCATTAGGAGCTCTGCAAACCCTCTCCCCATAGAAATAACCATCGCTGGTGAATATTATAAAATATAGTAACTATTTGGAGTCCCTAGGAATTTTCCTAAGGGCATAAAGAAAATGAGGAATTTTTTTTTTTGAGAAAATGTACTATATTATCATAGGAAACAGTAAGAGTCTGTGGTGGCCTCCTTTCTCCCACTCCCTGAGCTCAGCCTCATGGGAGCTCTACCCTAGGCAGGTGCAGCCCAAACAGAGAGCTCCATTTTCCCTCAGCTCTCACTTGAAGGCTACAGTGTCTTCTTAGTTCCATGTGCAGAAGTTTTACTCCAGGCAGGAAAGGCTCAGAGACCTGGAGCTCTCTTCATCTACTCATCTCCACTTATAGGAAAATGTTTTATTAATGTAAGGCAGGGTAAGAATGGAAGAACCCCCAATTATCTTCACCCCAGCTCATGCATGGACCACAGATTTTTAAGTCAAGGGAAGTTGGGAAGATCAGAGTCTACCACTCCCACAGCTCTGCTTTTAAAGCAGGGATCACTCTGAGAAAAGAAAACTGCTGTCCACACTCAACACTAAAGTAGTGGGCTCAGATATTCTACCCAGAATCCTGAAAACATATGTCTGTCTGAAAATTTTTGTACTTTAATGTTTATAGTACCATTACTGATAATAGTTCATAAGTGAAAACACTCCAAATGCCTATCAACTAATAAAATGATAAACAATGGATTTGGTATATCCATACAATGGAGTGTTTTCAGGTATAAAAATTATGAAGTATTGATATATTCTACAATAAGAATGAACACTGAAAACATTATCCTAATTATAGTAAGACACTCATGGAAGAGCATAGTTGGTAACGTTCCATTTTTATAAAATGTCCAGAATAGGTGAACCCATAGATACAGAGAGTAGATCAGTGGCTGCCAAGGGGAGGTGGGAAATGACTTTTATTTTTCCTTTTAGGAGAGATGAAAATATTCTAAACTTTTATTGTAGTGAGGGGTACACAACATTGTGAATATACTACAAGAAAACATTATTTTAAAGGAATGCATATTATGGAATGTAAGTTACATCTCAGTAAAAGTTTTAAAAAATGGTGGTCCTCTTCCCCAATAATAAACTTGAGTCTTATTTATTTTTTTAGTCTTTGATAAGCCTTTGTTGATAAGTCAGACCAGTCAAGCCTTAATTAAGTAGCTCTTCTTTTTGCAATAAGACATATAAAGCTAATGCAGGAGAACACGTAATTTTACTCAATAATTCCAATGAAAATTGGGGGGGGGACTGTCTTTAGAATTAAGAAGAAAAAGATGCATTGAAGGAAATGCATAACAATTTTTCTTCTAGTAAATTTACTCAACATCAACGTTTACGTGAAACTGGATAGGAAAATCCATATATCTAAATATACAGAGACATTAAAAAATAGAAGTTATATCAAAACATTAACTACTTTCAGTTTTTGCTGGTGGAAATAAATGCAATCATTTTATTATTATTCTTTTCTGTGATTACATATTTTTTAAAATCAGAAGAAATGTTACTCTTTTAAAGAACACAAAGAAAGGGGCGCCTGGGTGGCTCAGTGGGTTAAAGCCTCTGCCTTGGGCTCAGGTCATGATCCCAGGGTCCTGGGATCGAGCCTCGCATTGGGCTCTCTGCTCAGCAGGGAGCCTGCTTCCTCTTCTCTCTCTCTGCCTGCCTCTCTGCCTACTTGTGATCTGTCTGTTAAATTAATAAATAAAATCTTTAAAAAAACACAAAGAAAGATGCAAAATTTCAAAGAATGAAAGAAATTATTATTAAAGGTTGTCGTAATCTGTCCATATGCAAAATATGATGCTAGGTTATATAAATAATTTAAAGATATATAAAACTGGGGCTGGCCTTCCAGCTGTTTACCATTTAATAAAGGAGATGAGTTCTGCACATAAATCTCCCACAATATTTAAACCTAGTAGATGATTGATACTATGTATGTATTAGAAGCCATAAGTGCTAGACAACTTCTGAGGAGGATTCTTTCGGATAAGGAGTCTTTATTAAAAGGTGATTTACATTGTGTGTTAAAAATTAGATATGTTAGGGTGCCTGGGTGGCTCAGTCCGTTGGGCCTCTGTCTTTGGCTTGGGTCGTGATCTCAGGGTCCTGGGATCAAGCCCCATGTCTGGCTCCCCGCTCAGCGGAGAGTCTGCTTCTCTCTCTCCCTCTGCCCCTCCTCCTCCTGCTCATTCTCTCTCTTTCTCAAATATATAAATCTTCTAATGTAACCCTTAAAAAAATTGGATATGCTACTGAGAAGTTGTGTTATGACAAACATCATTCTTAGCTAAGAGAATAGTGTGAGTAAATATTCTGAAATTAAAATTAATGATAACAAATGAGCAAAGGGGAAAAAAGAGAGAGGCAAACTGGGAAACAGACTTTTAACTATACAGAACAAACTGATGGTTGCCAGAGGGGAGCTCGGTGAGGGGAGAGGTAAAATAAGTGATGGGGATTAAGGATAAGGGAACTTGCTGTGATGAGGACCAGGTGTCAAAAGGAAGTATTGAACCACTGTATTTTACACTTGAAATTAATATTACACTGTATGTTAACTAACTGGGCTTAAATAAAAACTTAAAAAAAGAAAAATAATAATAATAACTGAGGCCATAGAATAAGAGTTGCAAGGGAGAAGTGATGGAAAAGTCTAGAAAATAGTGTAGAACATGGAACATTTTTTGAATGTCTCATGGATCTATTTTGATGGGTGGGAAATAAATCAGTGGGGACCGTGTGGGAGATCATTCTGGGAAGAAGATGAGAAGAGAAAAGAATTTGCAGAATGTATACAAGTGTAATGACTAAAGTTGAAGTTTACATAGGCTAATAGAAAGAGGACTTATTTAGGCTTGGCTTGTCAAGATTCCAGAATATAATTTGTAGGTAATGGGGAATAATCAAAGTTTTAGAAGAAATCGAGTAACATGTTATATGCAAACCATACTCTACTTTTCTTATTCCACGGAGCACAAAGCACACTCAATTTTTATGACTGACTCATTCGTGTATCTCATCTTTTCTATTGTAAACTTTTGTGGGGCAGAGACCATAACTGTGTGTGTAGTACTCCGTAAACATTTGTTGAATGAATGGATAAGTTAAAGACAGAAGGGAATGTGCAACATATGATATAGTTTTAAAAGTTTAACTACAAAATTAATGGTAAAGAACAAATAATGGAGGACAGCCAGAACTTAAGATATCATAACTAACTCGAGTTGTTTGAATATTGATCTCTGCTGGTGTTCAAATACTAGGTATGTGGTTCAGATGCTTTAGTGAACATCAGACTTCCATTACCAAACCACACATTGCTGTGCCTCACTACCAGATTTTATAATTCAGTAGGCCCTGGTGCCAAGACTTCCTTTCTAAGAAATTCCTAGTTAATACCAATCATATTAAATTAGGGACACACTTAGAGATACTAAATTAAGATTATTTTGTCTATCATCTTAATCTAGTTGTTTTATTAGATAATTTTGGCAACCAGAAATAAATAATTGCCTGTATTTCATGAAAAAAAATAAGCCAGAGAGGAGTGAATATTTTTATGTAGTACAGAGTAGTATAATATAGTGAAAAGAGAACAGTTCTAACAGAACTGGATTCTGGTTTCATATCTTATTTGCTCTTGGCCTTGAATGTATCACAGACAAGAGTGGATGACACTCTAGTACTCAGTTAATGGAGTAACTAAAGGCAAGTAACTAAAGGCAAGTAACTAAAAGCAAGAGTAACTAAAGGCAAGAGTTGGGGGGGCATCAAACAGTTCTCTATTCGTGTCTCACTTCTTGCATATTCTAACATGTGACCTTGGAAAAAAAATAATATTTTTCTCAACCTCAGTTTTCACACATATAAAAACATTTAGCTTACTGCATTACTGTAAGGATTATAAGAAATAATACAATAAAGGGCTCAGAACATTGCCAAACACATAAGTATTCAATAAATACTGATTAGAATTATTTTTGATATTCATTCTTTCAAGCTCTCTCCTTCAAAAGAAAAAAATCCTTACATTCAAAAATTTATCATGCTTACTAAGCTTTAATTAAGGATCATGCACTATTTTTTCCCCTTCAAGTTCCATGTTAATTGGGAACTGGCTAAAACTACTCTTTCAGAATGCGATTTCTACCCTTTATATGGTCCAACATATTTTTGGACTAACAAAAATGGCTCATATGTTTCAACATATAAATATAAACAGGAGTATTTTGGGCTCAGCAGAATGGGTTGAAATTATATGAATTTGGATATCTAATGTGGAAATAAATGAAGATGAACCAAATAGGAAGAAGCAAAGGGTATTTATTCAGAGCTTGCTATGATAGGGGAGTGGGCCACCTGTCACTTGCATTTTGGTAGACTCAAATTTAGGCAGAGGAGTGGGAAAGCTTTATGGTAGAACATGGGCAGGCTCTTGTATGCCCTGACTGGAGGCCCTATTGGTGTGGAGAAGTCAAAGGTGGGCTAATTAGAAGTGGGTCACCATACATGATTGGTTAGGAGTGTATATTCGGCTTTCCTGGTTTGGCGCTAAGTTTAAAGTGGGTTCAGAAATTAGGGAAGCTGCCAGATATTTTTGACTTATGGCCACTTGAGGTCTATTATTACAATGGTTATTGTTTGTCCTCCTGGATCCATTGCTAGAGATAGTAGTATCCTGACTTTCTACAAGTCAGGCTTAAGAGAGAGTAGGCTGGCTTCCTGAGTTGGTTATTATAAAAAAGTGGCTTGGTTTACTGGACTGCTTGTATAGATTGGGGGGTGGGGTGGGATGTTTCAGAATTTTTTTTTTTATATATGATCTGTATCTCAATAAAAATGTATAAATAAAAATAATAAAGTCTTCATGTTTTAAGAAATGCCTAGATTGATTTTTTCACCTTTGTAACAATGGTGATAGAAAAGTGAACAGTCAAAAAACAAAGCAAACAAAACAAAACATAGGCTAATTAAAATTTGTAGTGAAGGCAACGGGGTATACCTTTAAAAAAGTAAGTTTGTGTTTGTTGTAATTTCTTTTTTCTTTTTTCCTCAATGATGGATACACAGATAAATTTTACTTGTGGATAATATAACCCAATGTCCAATTATAAAGCATTAATAAAACCAGCTAACTATGTTAAAGCAAACTTTGCAATTATATGTGAACAGAGTTTTTTTTTTCTTAATACTCACATTTAGGATATTATTTTAAAAATTTATAGCTAATTAGTTCACATCTACCCCTTACATTTGTAAGCCATTATGATTAAGCTGGATTATTTCAGTGGACATTATTATCAGTGACAAGCTTTGTTCAATTTTCTTTTTCTGCAATCTGCAGGAAAAACTGTGGTTGCCTTCGCTTTTAGAATTAAATTAATCTGTCGAAAGTATATGTATACCTAAATTTAACTTGCAAAATTATTTCGAGGTATTAATGCCAACTTTTCTAAATGATCCTCCTTTTTTTTTATTATGTTACGTTAGTCACCATACAGTGTATCATTAGTTTTTGATGTAATGTTCCATGATTCATTATTTGTGTATACCATCCAGTGCTCATTACAACATGTGCCCTCTATTATACACATCACTGAGCTACCAACATCCCCAACTTTCTGCCCTCTGAAACCCTCAGATTGTTTCCTGGAGTCCATAGTTTCTCATGGTTGGTCCCCCTCTGATTTCGCCCCCTTTAGTTTTTCCTTCCTTCCCTTAATGTCCTCCGTACTTTTCCTTATGTTCCATATATGAGTGAAACCGTATGATAATTGTCTTGTGAGGATGTGGAGAAAAGGGAACCTTCTTACACTCTTGGTGGGAATGATCTTCCTTTTTTACTGAAGTTTTGTAAGTTTAAATACAATCATTCATTTTACGGCCTATTTAGAAAACTCAGAAATAAAATGAATTCCTAATATTTTATCATTTTAGAGCCACACTGCCTAGCTTGTGATTTTACCAAGTGTTGACCTAGGACGAGTTGTTTGACATCCTTATGTTCTAACACCCTTGCCAGTGACACAGGTATCATAATCATATCTACTTTAGGCTGTTTTTTGAGGATTTAATTACTTAATGTATATGAAGCACTTCGTACAATACCCAGCACAAAGTAAATGCTAAAAACTTTTAGCTATTTTTCATAGTATGATCAATGGTACTGAGAAAGAGGAACTTGATGAATAATTATAATAAATGTCCTGAATTTCATTTTAAGCCCAAACTGTTTCCAAGTATTTCAGCTATAAACAATACCTAGACTGAAAATATATCCCATGCAATATTTCCAACAGAAGACTACTTTAAGCAATTTGGTGAGTTCTATTGTGTTGTTTTTATTGTGTGTTAACTTCTGTTTTTATCTTGTTTATTGATTTGAGCAAAAATAAGACTTGGAGATAACCAGTGGTTCATGATGAAGGTAAGATTCAGAAATTCATGAACTATCATTGAGGTTTCAGTGAAAAATCTGGATCAGCTCAGAATTAAGAATATCTGACATGGAACAAGTAAACAGGGAAGTTCAGCATGGCAGCATAGAAAAAAAAAAAACAACAACACTGGATTGGAATTTAAATATCCAGTTTCAAATTGTGCTTATCACAGCTATTTTATATTTACTTAATTTTATCATCTTCAGTTGTCTGGTAATGAAGGTAAATCATGTATTTCATAAGTATTTTGAACATGCAATGAGTTCATTCCTGACAAATTAATGCTGAAAACTTTTGTTTGTTTTGTTTTTATAAAAAAGTGACCTGTATGTATTTTGTTACTTAATGGCAAGAACTATATCTCAGTGAGAAACTTTTTCAGGGGAAACCTTGCAAAAGAACTTTAATCTTCTAAAACTGACTGAAAAAAACTTAAAGACTAAATTAATTTTTCTAGTGACACTAGGAAAATTGCACTAGTAAAAACCAGAATTATGATACATCTCAGTAAAGTTTGGATGAAGCTGGAAGATTATAAGAACATACATGCATATATGTGTTACCTTTACAGACTTTCCAAGAAAGTAAAGGAAATAGAAGAACCATTCTGCAATTATTTGCTTCGAATTACAAGGTTCAAGACTATAGTGGAGAAGTATAGGACACCAAAAAGGGATTAACCACACCCAGTAAGGAGATGAGATGTTTTCTGTTTCTATTACCCAACAATCTCATTCTGGGAAATGGCTGTGAGATGAGACAAGGTAGAGGCAAAAGGAACTATGACTTTTGACTTGGCACTTGCTGAACAGAGCCAAGGGATCAAGATTTAAAAGTGTAAATGGTAAAGCATCAAATGGAACATCACCAAAGTACCTTGTAGAGAACTGAATGGGGAGGAATGCTAAAGGCCAAGGGCAGATGTAGGAGCAAGACAAAGTCAGTGAGCAAGTATTTTAAACAATATTCCTGAATTGCTAGCTGCTGTAGATCATTCTCTTTGCTCCTCTCCACAACCCACTTCAACAAATTGCTCAGCCACTTAGAACTGATCTCATTTAAAAGTTAGTACGTCATTTTATTAGTTGGGATTCTCCAGTGAAACAGAGTGAATATGTTCTGGATATTGGATATGGATATAGAGATTTATTTTAAGGAACTGGCTCACACAGTTATGGAGACTTGGTGAATCCAAAATCTGATGGAGTTGATCTGGAGGCTGCGAACTTAGGGATGAGTTGCTGTTCAAAGTCCAAAGGCAGTCAGGTGGTAGAATTTCTTCTTGCTTCAGGGAGATCAATCTTTGTCCATTAAGGCCTTCAACTGATTGAGCAGGGTCCACCCACATTACGGAGGACTTTGGCTTTACTCAAAGTTCGTCAATTTAAATGTTAAACTCATACAAAAAAGACAGAAAAACCAATTTAATGTTTGACCAAATATCTGGGCACCCTGGCCCAAGCAAATTAATATGTAATGTAACCATCACAGGCAATAAAGAAGTAGTCTGCTTCTTAAACCAAATTACTGAAATTTTAAAAGTAGTAATAAATATCAAAAGCAAAAGGAAAATTAGAATATTCCTCAATAGAAAAGTTTTTCAATGGAAAAGAACAAATGTATAATTTTCTTTGTTTTTATAAAATTAATGTGAATATAAGCTTTCTAAAAATTACTTATTAAAAATATCAGATTATATCGTGCTTCAAACTTTACGTTGGCTCTCCATTTCACTAAGGGTAAAACAAAACCTTTGGAAGGACTTATAAAGCCTCCCATCATTTACCCCTTGTCAATTCTCTGACCTTACCCCCTTCTACTTTTCGCCTTGATCACACAGCTCTAGCCACACTGGCTTCTGGTGTTCCTTGATATTCCACTATGCCTTCCCTTTGAGACCTTACACTGTAGATTCCTTCTGCTTTTTCTAAGGTGGTTGCATGACAGATTCCTTCAACACCTTCCTGTTTTTGCTCAATGTCACCTTCTCAGGGAATCAATGCTGCCATCCTGTTTAATTATGCTAATTTCCCTTGCACCACCTCCACACATTCACCTTCTTTTCCCTGCTCTATTTCTTTTTTTCCATAACAATCATCACATTCAAATATCCTGTATTATTTACTTATTTTTTTAAACATTTTATTTATTTATTTGAGAGAGGGACAGTGAGAGAGAAAGAGACTGTGCGAGGAGGAGGGTGGGGTAGAGGAAGAGGAAGAAGCAGACTCCACACTGAGCAGGGAGCCCATTGCAGGACTCGATTCCAGGATCCTGAGATCATGACCTGACCCAAAGGCAGACACTTAACCAACTAACCCACTCAGGTGCTTTTTTTTTTTTTTAAGATTTTATTTATTTATTTGAGAGATAGAAAGGAAAGAGAGAGAGAGAATACTTATTATGTTTTTGCCACCATCTCCCCAGTTCCCTAAAATGGAATTTATACTGTGTGGGGATCTTGGTGTATCTTGCTTATTGATGTATCTCAAACACATATAATAGTATCATAGCAGGTGGACAAAAGATTTGTTAAATGAATAGATGGATGAATGAATGAAACAATAATCTGATGAAAAAGAAACAATATATAAACGACTGTGTTTCTATTCTAGAAAAACAGCAGACTCAAGCATATTGAAAATGAACCATAAAAGTAATAAAAATATAAAGATACAGATAAAATTAAAATAAATGTGAACTATCATCTTCTCAGTGTAATGCAAAGAATGCATCTGATGCATGATGATGAATGATCTGATGATGATTATTTTTTAGGAACACATTGATTTCCAAACTGTATCTTAGGACAGAGGATATTTATAATTTAATTGTCTGAACCTACTGATAAATTTCAAGGAATGATATTCCTCAAGTACCAGGACAAGAAGTTTTTTTCGTCAGTGAATTATTTCAATGAGTTATCATTCCAGCAATGAGATAATTCTGGTACAATTTAAAATACCACACTGCACAGTACTGGAAAGTTTCCAAAATTCGTGTTTGATGCTAACCTATTATACTTCACATGGCAAAAAAAGTAGTAAAAACCTAACTTCACTAATGAATTTATTTTTTAATTTTTTAAAAAGATTTTTTTTATTTACTTGACAGGGAGAGAGATCACAAGCAGGCAGAGAGGCAGAGAGAGAGGGGGAAGCAGGCTCCCCGCTGAGCAGAGAGCCCGATGTGGAGCTCAATCCCAGGACCCTGAGATCATGACCCGAGCTGAGGCAGAGGCTTAACCCACTGAGCCACCCAGGCACTCCTTCACTAATGAATTTAAATGGAAAAATTAAATATTGGAAAATAAACATGTTAACATGCTATGTTAACACATATTATATGAAGAAATATGTTAACACATGTTATAAAACAAAAAAGTAACATTGATTTCAAGAATGTAAGAAAAATCAAACTAGAAAATTAGCTATTATAATTTACTATGTTAGAAAATAAAAATTAATATTCCTTAAAAATTTTGATATAATTGAAGTAGAATTTGGTAGATACTGGGTATATAGTAAAATATATATAATTCAGTCATATGATCAGCTCCATCTGTAGTATGAACTATTATTTAGCAAATTAACACTGCCTCAGAGTACATGTACAAAAGGGAAGAGTTAGATTTATAAATATTAGGTAGGAGGGAGACAACAAATAAAAGACTAAAAAAATAAACTGTAGAAGTACTAGAAACAGGCCATTTATCAAATTTACTAATTTTAAAATAAAAAGGCAAAAATGCTTTTTTATATGTCAAAAATAGCAAATAAAATGGCTAATCTTTCCCGTTGACAGTCCTCATGGCAAAAACTGTAGATCTGTATTTAACAAATACTACTTACATCTCTAGAGCATGAACTAATCTGAAATATAAAAAGATTTGAATAAATGGAAACTCATGCTACTTTTTCTTTCATATGAAGATTTCCTATGTTATATATTAATATTTAGCAAACACATTTATACACAAATGATACTGCAATAGCAATTATAACCCCTTTCTCTAGGAGCTACTTTTAACAAATAAGGCAAGAGTCCTGTGGAAAAAATCATGCAAAGAATTATTTTGAAATATGTGTGAATAATGTTTAGAAAATTGTGAAAAGTAGATCAAAGAGAGAAATTTATCTTTCCATTTATTTAAACACAGTGGTACAACAATTACTCTAGTTTGAAACTAATATATGGAGACATAACATATATTAATTAGATTTAAGAACGATAAAAAATAGAAGCAAATATGTATGATAATTCCATAGGCCCACAAAAAACATTTTGAATTATTTGGAAGAAAATTAAGTATTCATTACGACAACTGGCTAACAACTTGTAGAAAAGTAACTTAGAACCTTACTACTTGTATCAAAAGTAATGCCAGATGGATCAAATATTTAAATGCCAAAATGAGACCAGAAGGTTATTAGAAGAAAAAAACATGGATTTTAAAATGACAAATTTGGAATGGAAACAGCATTTTTAGACATGGCAACATATTCAAGAAGATGATAAATCTCATAAAAGTCAGAGATTTGACTATTATTTTGTTACATTTTATTGGACAGAAAACTAAAGCACAGAAAATAATATATTAAAATTCAAAAAGTAGTGACAAGGGGGAAATGATTCTACATCATGTGCAAAAGGTAAAGAATTAATTCTCTTAATATGCAAAGAATTCTTAAAAACCAGGAGTAAATAGCTTCAGAAGCTATTATCAACAGTTATATGCCAATAAGTTAAGCAACCTAGAGGAAATGGATGCATTTCTAGAAAAATATAAACTCCCAAAATTGAACCAGGAAGAAATTGACAAGCTGAACAGACCGATATCTAGTAACGAGATTGAAACAGTGATCAAAAACCTCCCAAAAAGCAAGAGCCCGGGACCTGATGGATTCCCTGGGGAATTCTACCAAACTTTCAAAGAAGAAATAACACCTATTCTCCTGAAGCTGTTTCAAAAAATTGAAGCTGAAGGAAAACTTCCAGACTCTTTTTATGAAGCCAGCATTACCCTGATCCCCAAACCAGGCAAAGACCACACCAAAAAGGAGAATGTCAGACCAATATCACTGATGAATA
>PISX010017582.1:0-43370 GCA_004024625.1 Mellivora capensis
GTAGTAGTAATAGTAATGTCCTTGCTATATATCTTTTTGAAGTTGCTGACCTTGCTCTTTTTCCATTCCTTTCAACATCTGAGGAACAATCTATAAGAATAGGCTCTCTCTAATTCCAAGCACTGAGCCCATTATTTTTTAATGCACTCCCTGACAACACTTTGCTGCTCAGGGACCTGGGACCAGGCTCCAGGCAGTAATGACTGTCACAGTGAGGTCCATGCTTACATGGACCATTTCATGGACAAGTCTTCACTCCACACTAGCTGAGTTGCTTAGAGGATCAACATTTCTATGCCTATAATTCTAAAAATTTAATCTATAATGATAAAAAAAGCAGCAAGAGATTCTTTTTTTGGGGGGGGGGACACCTTAATAACTCGGTTTATTTTTCTTTCACCTACTAGTTTTAACTAGGGAGCAGCTGACTTGCCCCACTAGTGTATGTGTTGATATGTTAGCCACCATTTGGTCGAACGCATAGACACACAGACCATGGAACAAATGGGACATGTGCTCTCCAATGCTGTCCAGACCTTGTGCTGCCCAGAGCGCTGGCCATGGAAATGCTTCGGGAAGGGTGAGTGATTTCTAGGGAGGAAAGCAGTGATGAGGAGCTGGCATAGCTCACTGGCATAACACAGAGATGCGAACTCCCACGTGTATCATTCCTTGACCTGTTTTCATCCTATTGTGCTTCTGGGAAAATGTGCATCAGAGCCTCAAAGTGTAATATGTACACTTTGTATATGTACACTTATATTAATTATTCAGTAAAGTTGGGGGGGAAATTACTTACAACATCTGAAAAGAAATCAAATGTGAAAAGAAATGTTGTCTAATGAAAGTCATACAATGGTCAGGCAAAATTTTGTATCAAATGTTACACCACTCATGGGGAATTTTTACATCTTCAGAAGCACAATGAAGGTGTCCTAGATACTAAGAATAATGTTGAGGTCATATTTTCCAAGATCAAACAGAAGATACTTTGGGAGAAAGAAACCTAAGGAGTTCAGGGGAAAAAAAAAGTTAAACTTCTTTCTTAGATATCACAGACACTTTGTATGGAAAATAACAGAAAATGATTCAATAGGATTCAGGAGATAAGGATAAGCAGCAGTTCTTTCTCCCACTAAATTACCCCTCATCAGCCATTTCTGAGATTGGAAGAGAGGAGAGAGAGAACTATAAAGAAGGTGATAGGAACTTGGCAATTTACACACTCCTGCACTGGAGGTCATGAAATTAAAGGCCAAAGAACCTCTGCCCATTCCCATATCGCCCCACTCTTCTAACGTTCAGATAGCCTACCTCCATGTACTCTCCACGGCAACCGACAGGCATTGTGAACCCACGAGGTAGGAGACAAGGTCCTTGGACACTGGGCAGTGAAAGGTGGGCGCGTCTAGCTACTGATAACAGGCGTCCATCCCATGAGGCTGTCTGCATCACTGGCATCTGTGCCGGCTGCCATGGCCAGCCCAGAAGGTGGGAATGAATCACAGTGGCTAGATGCTGGAGCTGTACCGTCCCACCACCCTGGGTGGGGGCTTGGCTCTGGCCCCGATGAGCTGACTGATATGTGCGGGTCACTTAATGCTTTGCCGGCATCCTCACCTGTAACCCGGAGATTATAATACTGCATAACTTGGAAATTGTTGAAAAGAGACAGTGCCTGTGTAGCTCTTAGCACATTACAATCACTCAACATCACAAATCACTCAAAAGGTCAACCAACATTTAGTTGTCCTTTTTGTCACACTTATCAACTGTATCCTTGAGTTGTTTTAAAATTCAAAGTACAGGGGCACCTGGGTGGCCCAGTCGTTGAGCGTCTGCCTTTGGCTCAGGTCCTGGCATCGAGTCCCGCATCAGGCGTCCTGCTCAGTGGGGAGCCTGCTTCTCCCTCTCCAACTCTCCCTGCTTGTGTTCCCTCTCTCTCTCCATCAAATAAATAAAAAAATCTTTAAAAAAAATAAAATACAAAGTACAATCATCATTTTTAAAATACTATGCAAACTGCCAATTATACTGCCCACCTTGTGCACAGAATTTTTCTTAGTAACCAAGAACCTCACAGTTAGCCTATTTCCTACATGTCTCTGACTCTGTCTCAGTGATATGTCAATGCTTGCCTTGATGTGATAAGTGATATCTGTGAGCAATCTATAAAAAAAGAATAAGGTGGGAATTCCCAAAATGATTGATCAGATATGTGTGAGTCAGTATTTTTACTTTAAGAAAAGAAATTCCATTCTGATGTCTGTGTCTGGGGTCTTCAAGAACATCTTCAGGTTCAGTGATTTGCCAAAGGAACTCACATGACTCAGCATACACTTGTACTCATAACTAAGATGTATTACAGCAGAGGATACAAAGGACAATCAGCAAAGGGAAAAGACATGGGAAGAGATCTGGAGGAAACCAGGCACAAAATTCCAAGAGTTCTTAGCATGCTTGAGGGCTATGTACTGTGCTCAGAACTGACTTGATTGCACTTTCATTCTAAATATAGAATGAAAAAAGAAACATGAGCAGGAGGTGAGGGAGAAGCAGATTCCCCACTGAGCTGGGAGCCCGAGGTGGGTCTCGATTCTAGGACCCAGAGATCACAGCCTGAGCTGAAGGCTGACCTTCAACCATCTGAGCCACCCAAATGCCCCGAGAATTGATCTTTAAAAAAAAAAGAAGTAATTATTTCTAGATTCCAAGTGATATTTAAAACAATTATTCTATATATGTGAAAGCATAGGACTAAAATGCTCTATGGCTCTGAAACATTTATTACTTAAGATCACATGTTTTAACTTAAGGAAATACAGCTGCATTTTACTTATTTACTTGTTATTACAATTATTATTATTTTAATTTGCATTTAGGTTAGTTTTAATATTCATCAAGAGAACTGAGGTGGGACGCCTGGGTGGCTCAGTTGGTTAAGTGGCTGCCTTTGGCTCAGGTCATGATCCCAGCCTCCTGGGATCGAGTCCCACATCAGGCTCCTTGCTCGGCAGGGAGCCTGCTTCTCCCTCTGCCTCTGCCTGCCACTCTGTCTGCCTGTGCTCTCTCTCTCTCTCTCTCCCTCTCTCTCTGACAAATAAATAAATTTAAAAAAAAAAAGAGAGAACTGAGGTATGAGCAAAGAGCATAACAAAATACAAAGGTAACATCTAGTTAATATGTTACAAGTTCATGGGGAGTCAGGAGGGTCAGCAGGCAGGAAGCTACTCTCGGCTGCACTATAAGTTACCTGTGCTGTGTGTTAGATGTATTTTAATGTCTGTGCCAGTAATATTCAGTCCCGTGGAACTGAGGGATATCACTAAAATCAGATGAATTCACATTTTGAAAACTATGAAGGTCAATGTAAGTATATTGTGCTTTTTTACTCCCTTGAGTTTCAAAAGTTTTCATTTTTGTATTTACTGTGATAAGACTCCTGTCAATCTGTCTGCATATGATTAGGGTCACCAATTATACAGCTCTTAGGTCATTTCTATTCCAAGTTGTGTCAGCTGTTTGCATGTCTTTGGAAAACAGAAGTGGCTCCCTATAATTTTAAATCTGTAAAAAAATTAATGTGTGTATATTTTTATCAATATTATCTTTGTTTGACACCTTCAAACACCAAATTTAGTAACATACCAGCCAAAGTCATGGTCATTTCATTAAAATGAAAAGGATCCAATTTGATCTTAAGAGTCAGTACATTCCTCTCCCCAAGTTCTTTCCATAGATTTCCCCAGCTCAGCAGCATCTGGGAAGTCCTCAATTGCATTTAATCTAAGCACCACAAAGTTCTGACAGCAGAGTGGTGAAATGTGAAATGATAAGGAAAGACTGTTCTTATTTCTAAGACCCTCTCAGAGTCAGGGCTTGGCTGTCATGGATCAGTGCACCATCCCACCAAGGCATTTTATTGAAACTGAGTGGAGGCTACCCCCGCTCTCCACTTCATGGCCCTTTTTTAATTTGTTTTGTTTTGTTTTGTTTTGCATATGGTATAATTAACCCTCTGCACCATATTATTTTAAAATGACATCAGGCAGCCCATCTCCTGATAGTCAACATAAAACCTTTAAGCTTAAAGGATATCCAGAGCTCCCAAGTACAACACAATTTTGTTTTAAATATTTATTGAATGTGTAAAGTATGCTACACAATGCAAAGATATGTATTCATAGTCAGTGCATAACTGTGACCTTTTTCACTTTATTAATTAATAAACTCCCTGTCTGGAATTCAAGGCAACTACAGCTCAGGCTAAATTCTACTGCAGAGTAAATAGTATTAGAGCAAAGTGTCCTCAGCAGCCAAAGCACAGAATGGGGAGACCAAGGGGCTTTATTCATTATATTTCAAGATGCAGAACTTCATGTGTCCGATTTGCATAAGGCAAATTCTATCATCATTCATATCCTTTTTGAGTGTAATGAGTTCCAATAAAAATGTCCGTCTCTGGTTTTGAAGCCATCAATCCCAGAGCGATCACATAATCACACTTACATCCTAATAGATGTCAGTGTGGGCACAATGACAACAAATGGTGCGTGGGAACAAAAGGCAACTTGGAGTCTCACTCAGTCACTGTTATCCGGTTGGCCCACAAAATGGAGGTGGTTTTCCTGGATTCTAGATTTGTTCTTCTTCATTGACTTCACACCCTCCCTGTGACTCATAAAAACCTGTCTATGGCCATAGGTGGGGCCCTGAGAAATGGCCACAGGTGAGGGACAGGCAGGCAGAAGAGGTGGGACCAGTAAAAGAGTAATCACAGAGCTGGGAGGAGAGCAGAAGGATGGTATTTTACAAATGGAGTAAGAAAACAATTCAGTGGACACACAAATTGTCACCCACCTGTGATGTTATGTGTGTGGAGAGAAACTGAGCTGCTGTCTGGATAGGACTCAGTCATTTCTAGAACTCCATTTGTCAACATCCTAACATTACCATTTTTTATTTTGCCTCCTGTGCTGAAAACACCTTCAAAAAGGTTGCAAAACTATCTACACAGATAGGGCCTGGATAGTGCACCTAACCCTGGCTGGATTTTCAACAGCAGAGAGACATGAGTGCTGCTAGAAATGGGCCCAGACATGCCTGGGGAAGGCTGTTTAACTCAGTTCAGTGCTGGGCAGCAGAGAAATGCCACGCGAACTGCATGACACCCTGGGAAGCACACTAAGGTGGGGTCTAGTTCGTGTCCATTGCTGTATAACACTGACAAATAAAACAAACAAGATTTTATTTTATTTTATTTGGTCTCAGATGTAGAATTCAACAATTCATCAGTTGCATATAGCACCCAGTGCTCATCACATCACATGTCGTCCTTAATGTCCATCACACAGTTACCCCATCCCTCCCACCCATTACCCCTCCAGCAACCCTCAGTTTCTTTCCTAGACTTAAGAGTCTCTCATGGTTTGTCTCCTTCTCTGATTTCTCTGATTTCTCATTCAGTTTTCCCTTCTTTCCCCCATGACCTCTGTGTTGTTTCCTATATTCCACAGATGAGTAAAACCATATGACCATTGTCTTTCTCTGTTTCATATTTTTCACTCAGCATAACACCCTCCAGTTCCATCCATGTTGTTGTAAATTGTAAGTATTCATCCTTTCTGATGGCTGAGTAATATTCCATTGTGTATATGAACTGCATCTTCTTTATCCATTCGTCTGTTGATGAACAGCTCACCTTTCCACAGTTTGGCTATTGTGGAACATTGTTGCTACAAACCAACTTTTAAAATGACCATTGGCAAGTTTTCTCCAATGTGTATCTGGTCAAGTAAAACCAAAGTGTGAAAAAATAAGTTTATCTCTAAACCTGGAGATTCCTTCTCTTGAGTCCAAACCCAAGACTTCAGATTCTTGCAAAACATGACATTTCTTACAAAATACATGAAATATGCTGCCATTGTTCAAACCAAAAGATCCAAAAATTAGCTAAGACATAAAACTCGTGATTTATGGGGTGATGACGTTAATTTCTAGAGGTAATGAAGAATTGTCAGGCTAAACTAAACTGTCCTGTGTCACTGAATGTGCTTTGGAACAGGGATCTCGCCTTAGGACCTGTGTGTCCACAGTTTTGTTCAGCTGGAAGGTGCCTTGTCTCACTGTAAATGGTTCTTCTCTTTGCATTTAACAACCTCGCTAGTGAGACACAGAGCAGAAAAGTTCCGTATGTGTATGAGCATCTTCAGGGAAAATCCTAACCTCTGATTTGAATTAGCAACATCTTAATTATGTAAGCTACATAATTTCAATCCATAAATAGCTGTGAATTAAATACAGACAAGCCTGTGGCAGAGTCCACTGCAGCCGGGATCTCACTGTGGCTGAAGCCTGAGCCAGTCCCCTCACGATGGCGTCTGGGAGGAGGACTGGTCTAGGCATGAGAGCCTTCTAAGAAGACTCAGCATTCAGATTTCTAGGTGAAAAGCAACCGATGTTCACGGTCATTTCATTTAAGAGTCTGTAATTTAGGTAAGTTTTTCTGTTTGACCAGATTATGGTTCTGTTGAAACATTATATAGAATAAAAATCTTCATATATGTATTGCCTTTCTTGTAGGCATGTTGTAAATAGTTATTGAACAAGACAACTCTTCAGCACAAACCCAGTTTCATTAGAAGTGACCAGAAGCTTCCAAAACCCTGTCCTTATAAACACAGTGGAGTAAACATCATCTTCAAAGGGCCGGTGCTGGGGAAAGAGTTAGTGGTTGGTTTATTATCTGCTGCCCCCAATAGAATGAAAGTTGCCAGAGAGGAGGACACTGCCAGTAAGTTCACCATCTTACTCATCAGTGCTCAGCTGAACCACAAAATAGTAAAAATTCATAAATTTTACTGAGTTGGTAAATAAAATAAATAAACAAATAAATAAATGATTACAAAATGAGATATGCAAATTATACTGAACCTGAAGAGTGAAAAAAAAAATCATTCACTGAACAGAGAATTGGTGTAAGCGGGGAGGGAGTGTGTGTAGCTCCAGGTCAAGGGAAATTAATGTGGGAGGACCAAATGCAGGGAAATGCCAGAAAAACTTGCTGAACTAAAAGGAGGTCCCTGAAGCTGGCCTCCAGCGCCCCAAGCTGTATGCACAACTAACGCAGAGATGGGACATTCCTGCATTTCCTACTGCACTGCTGCGTTACAGTACTTTGGAAACTGGACAGTCTACTTCTCATACCTATTGAGGATTTGCCCCTAGATCTTTCATAAGATGCTCTGTCCCTGGTCCCAAGAGAACAGTTCCAAGAAAGCTTCTACATACCATCCTCCAACAAAGTTTTTTGCTATATTATCTTTTAGCCAATAGGAAATGACCATGATAGACACAGGGTTACACGTCACTTAAAAACGCCATGTGACACAATGCTCAATTATCTTCAATGACCCAAATTGAAACAGTCTTGTCAAAAATTGACTTACCTTATGAAAAGTGAAAAAGCAATAGTGAGAAACTAAGTATTGTTTTTCTAATGACAGTGAACAAAGTAAGAAAGAGACAGAGGGAAATTAAAATTTCCCATAGGAAGCAGAGAGGATGACAAAGATAAGGGAGCTGTGTAGACTTGTCTATGCGAGGGTAAAAGACCAAAAGCTTGACATTGAAACTGCATGTTTCAAAAGCAAAGCACGGAATCAGAAGACGGTAGGAAACTCCTCAGAGAAGAGCGAGCTCCTATCTGTGGCCAGATAGATGATGTGGACCAGCGTGTCCCTGCCCTGTACCATGTCCATGGCCGCATGGGAAAAGCGGCTGTTGTCCTCCATGAAAGCAGGCACCGAGGTCACCGGCTGCACCACCTCGTGCATCAAAATGAACTTCTGAGCGTCCTGAAGATTTCTCTCCGTCAGGTTCATGTACAGGCCTTGGTCCACCGTGCCACACTGCAAGGGAAATCAGGCCAATGTGGGACATTCATGGCTGATCCTAGCCACTGGGCCGGAGGGGACACAAAGACTGTATCACTGTCTTGTGCAAACACGGGTGTTTCTCCATTTCCCCCGAACTCCCCATCCTTGGGTCCCTCCCCTTCTAGATTTGAACTCATCACATTTGGGGAGTCTCTTGACTCCATTATAAAACGAAATAACCAGAAATGAAAAAAATGTAGAGTGGAAGTTATTGCTGACTTTAATTTGAAGAGCATATGCATAAAAACTCGTCAGCATATTTTAAGTCACTTGGGAGCTGTCTGTCTAAATGCATATTATTATATGTGCCTGATAAATCAGGTGCCCAAATTGAAAATGCAGCAATCAAGAACATCATTTAGATTTATTACTTTCCCTATTGGAGCAATGGGCCTATAAGGCCACGAAGAGAGAATTATGCTAGTTTCATCTGGAGAGGATGTAATGTGGCAACATCATTCATATGCACTATAAAAAATCCATACTTCCCTTATTGTTTTATATTGTTATTCAAAAATATAAGAAATAATAAACTTACTAGAAATCTAAGAAATCTGCCAAATTTTGCAAAGTGGGAAGAAAGGGGGCAGGGGAGAGAAGGAAAGGAAAGGAAGGAGAAAAAAGGTAAAGGAAGAGACAGAGATTTTTAAGGAGAGGAAAAACATGAGTAGGGAAGTGGAATCTAAAAGGGACAGAAAGATCTCAAAATTGCTGGGAATTTAATTCTGAACTGTGTTGCAGAGAGCCTGGGAGTGTATCATGTGTGATAAATTCTAGCAAGAAGGAACTAAAAAAGTACAAGAAAGAGGGTGAAACTTTCCCGAAGCAGAGGAGTCAGGAAACCATAAGCCTTTTAAAACTCATTTATAAACTCTAAATCCTGTAAAATAATATCTGCTAGTCATCAGAATTTCACATAGGTTGACTTGATAGGATTTACTTGTCTATAACAATATGAAACTATCATTTATAACATGCTGTTCTAATCCTTGCTTTTAATAATGGATGAGAGGTCCAAAACCTCCAATGTGTTTTAAAGCAGAAATGCATGTGAAGTATTTGATACAATGGTCTACATGCCACAAAATAAGAGGAAAAACAAGAATTCTAGAATGTTGGAGCTAAATGAATTTTAACTTCCAGGTCCAAGACCTGGTTCAATGACCAAACCTTCCTACAGCAGGCACCAGTCCTATGAAGAGGCTTCATGAGGTCAGTGAAGGGCACTGCCCGGCCCCTGGGTCTGGCTGGTGGTCAAGCTGCAGATCATAACCAATCTGTCTCTACCAGTAATGGACGTGATAATGTGGCCTGGATCTTTTAATCTAAAATTTATTTTGAGATCATTGTAGCATATGCAGTTCTGAGAAATGATACAGGGAGATTCCAAGTACCCTTTACCCAGTGGTAACATCTTGCCCAGTGAGGGTACAACATCACAACCAGAATGTTGACCTCAATCCATGCAGATCCAGAATGGTTGCATCACCAAATGGGTCCCTCCTGTTGACTTTGATATTGTCCCTCTTTTTTGTTTTAGCCATTCTGGTAGGTGTGCAGTGTCATCTCATGGTAACACTTCCCTAATAGCGAAAGGTGTTGGATGGACATTTCTTCATGTGCTTCTTTGCGATTGGAATATCCTCTATGGCAAGATATCCCTTCATGTCTTTTGGACATTTGTGAATTTAACTGTTTTTTTGTTTTCACGTTCTTTCTCTTTACTGTTGCATATTTAAATTTCCTTATTTGTCTAGATACTTGTCCTTAGTTAGATGCATGGTTTATAACTATTTTCTACCAGGATGTAGGTCGGTCTTTTTTTCCATTCTCTTAACATTCTCTCTTTACTATTTTGAGAGTAGATGTTTTTAATTTTGATGATATACAAATTTGTTGATTTTTCCTTTTAGGAATTGTTTTTAATGTCAAGTCTAAGAACTTTTTGCCTAGCCTTAGATCATGAAATTTTTCTCTTACATTATTTTTTTAACCAAAAGTCTTATAGTTTAAGATGTGAAGGGTGTTTTTTTGTTTGTTTGCTTTGTTGTTTTTGTCTATGCACAGAAAGTCACTTGAGCAGCATTTGTTGAAAAATGTATCTTTTGTCTATTCAATTGCTATGATATCTTTGTCAAAACTCAGTTGGGCAAATCGGGGCTTTTCATCTGGACGAGCTGGGATAGACCCATTTCTCCCTCCTCCTCACCGAAAACAACTATAGATCCTGGGAGAATGCAAGAGGCCTCCAGAGGAGAACTCTGCAAGGGGGCACAGGGATGAACTGACTTGGGGTGCCAGGATGTCTAACAACCCTGCATCCAACAAAAGAAGGCAACTCAGGCCTGACATTTGCTGACCTTTGTCTTAGCAACAGAAGGTTGTCTCCTCCCCCAGCTGAATAGGAGTTGCCCTGACAACATCAGGTGAGCTGAACACCACTGCAAACAGATGATAAGGACCTTCACCAACAGTAAGGAACCAGGGGAAGCTCTCTCTTCCTGAAAGTGAGATGTCTCTCCTCTGTTGAGAAATACTGAGGTGGGCATGCAGAAATAGGGAGAAGGACCTGGCCACAGTAAGTTGCCTGGTGGGGAAAGACTGACTCTACGGAGCTGAGACCCCACTCCCCCACCCAGAGACACTAGGACAGCCACAGTGCACCCGTAAGGGCATCTTACAACAGTAACTACCCAACTTGAGAAACCCCTCCATCTCCCAGAGGTGGGGGTGGGGGTGGGGAATCTTTCTATAGCAGGTATCCACCCAGGGAAATCTTTTGGTCCTGCAGGTCTGAAATACCTCTCCCCAGCAGAGAGATCTGGTCTGGGGACACACTTTTTGCTCTACCAGACAGCACCAGCAGGGCCTTGGGGTGGGGGTGAGGGGCTCAGGTGGCATCACATGCACCAAACAGATCAAAGTAACACCATTATTGCAATAAAAACCCAACTATGATTAGAACCACAGCCCTCAAAGTAGTGCAGGACCTGCATGCTAAACCTGAATGGAGTGACTAGATATTGAAATTAAAAATCTAGATAGGGGCACCTGGGAGACCCAGTGGGTGAAGCGTCTGACTCTTGATCTCAGCTCAGATCTTGAGATCAGGGTCATGAGTTCAAGCCCCGGGTTGGGCTCCATGCTGAGTGTGAAGTCTACTTAAAAAAAAAATTTTTTTTTAATCTATATAGTACGAGAATCTCCTAACATAATAGGAAAATGTCTAAGATACAATCGAAATTCACCTATCCTAACAGAATCAAGAAAATCACAACTAGAAGTGAAAAAAAAAATCAATCAGCTGACAATAACATTAAGATAAGTCACATGTTGGATTTATCCAACAAGCATCTTAAAGGAGCCATCATACCAATTTTTCCACCGTCTGTTACATGCCCTCTAGGAACAAATGAAAAGATAGAAAATCTCATCAATAAAATAAAAGTCATAAAAAAGGACCAATTGTAAATTATAGAACTGAAAAATGCAATAATGGAAAAATTTTTAAAAAACGACTGGAGGGGTCAATATAAAATGGAGATAAGAGAGGATGAACTTGAGGCCAGATCGATAGAATTCATCTAATCTGAACCACAGAGAGAAAACAGACTGAAAAAATAAGCCAACAGAAGCAGAGCCTCAGGGACTTGTGGGAAAATAACCAAAGACATGCCATATTTATTCTCAGAACCTAGAAGGAGAGGGGAAAGAGGATAAGACTAAAAGAGTATTTAAAGAAGTAATGGCTGAAAAGTTTCCAAATATGGCAAAAGACATACACAGATTCAAGAAGTTGAGATATTCCAAGCAGGAAAAATTCAAAGAAACCTACACTAAGACATATCATAGTTATCTGAAAACCAAAGACGAAGGAAAGCTCTTGAAAGCAGCTGGAAGCTTCTCCCCAAGTAGGGAGAAAGAGCTGACAAAATTGTGCAAAGCTTTGAGCAAACTCAAGGGAAATTTGGGAATTATATACACTTCCAGTTAAATTTTATTTTTACCATTGAAATAGAGCCAAAGAGCGTCAGAAGCACGCCGATGTAGCTGGGTAAGTTGGGTTTGTTACTGGTTACAGCAAGGAAGAGTGCTTACCAAGGAGAGTGCTAAATTTCTCGGGGAGAATGATTAAAATTATAGGGGCCTGGGTGCCTCAGTTGGTTATGAAACTGCCTTCAGCTCAGGTAGTGATCCCAGGGTCCTGAAATCGAGCCCCCCATACAGCTCCCAGCTCAGCAGGGAGTCTGCTTCTCCCTCTGCCTACCCGCCTGCAGCTCCCCCTGCTTGTGCTCTGTCTCTGTTTTTCTCTCTTTCACTCTGGCGAGTAAATTTTAAAAATCTTAAAAAAAAAACCTGACGTTATTATAGTACTTGAATTTTAGTTAGGTAATTTGGGGTGAGATCTGAGGCTGCTATAGGCTGGCTGCCTTCGGGAAGCTGGAGTGGTTCTATCACTAGATAAAGAAGGTAGAGTTCTGTGATATTCTGGGGGTCGCCTGATGACTGTCTCAGCCACTTCAGGCTGCTCTAACAGAACATACCACAGACTGGATGGCTTATAAACAACAGGAATTTATTTCTCTCAGTTCTGGAGCTGGGAAGGCCAAGATCATGGTGCCGGGATGATCAGGATCTGGTAAGGCTGCTGATGTCTCTTTGTGTCCTCACGTGGTGGAAAGAGATGGAGCTAAGTTCTAGGGGTCTTTTCCAGGGCATTTTCCAGGTCTTTTCCATCCCATTCATGCGGACCCCAGTCTCATGACCTCATTGCCTCCCAAAGACCCACCTCCTTGAACCATCACACTGGGGGCTAGGATTTCGGCACATGAACTTGGGGGAGACACAAACGTTCAGTCCATACAGTGACTTTGTTTTTGTCTGTGCTTAGACAAAATTATAAATGGCTTTGTTTTGTCTCATTTTCCCATAGACTCAGAGTCAACCAGTTTTATATGAGATTGTTTATGTACAATATTATACAAAAGAAGAATAACATTTAGGCCTAGGTGTGAACACCTGGTCAGCTCCTAGATGTTAGGAGCTCGCTAGCTCGCTCTCTCTCTCTCTCTCCTCTCTTTCCTTTCCTCAAATGTTATTTGCATAACATTCTGTTAGATGGTATATGCACTGACCCCATCCATGCCTTTACAAACACAGTTGTCCCTTAGATTTATTTTTTTAAATTCTAACAACTAGATTTGATTCTTACAATGTTTTTTTCTATTTCTAAGACATTCTGACTAATAAGCAAGTGACTGAATTTTACAGTGCAGTTAGGATAATTATAGCAAAACAACCTTTAGTATTCAGGATGACTGGAAAGGTACAGATAAAACTGTATCTACTAGAACACATTTTCAGGGATAATTAAGTGTCTGCTGGGGCAATTGAACTGGTCGTACGCTCTGGTAGGTTCAAGTGAATTGTGCCAATTGACATATAATTAATAGAGCGATTAAAACACACAAGACAGCAAAACGAGCTGGTAATGTTAGAGTTATTAGTTATGAGTGCTCTCCTAAAGCCTGAACACAGAATGGAATTTACCATTGTGAGAAACCACACCATCTAACCTGCAGCTCCCGTATCTAAAATAAGAAAGAAAGAAAGAAAGAGAGAGGGAGAGAAAGAAAGAAAGAGAGGAAAGAAAGAAAGAGAGAGAGAGGGAGGGAGGGAGGGAGGAAGAAAGAAAGGAAAGAAAAAAAGCGTGATAAGCACAGAGGACACAATTGTGCTAACAATATTCCAGCAGAGTCTGGATTTCTCTACAGTGGCAATTTCTCAGATAATCATTCCTGCGTGACAGTGGTGCAGTAACCATGTACTTACAGGGACTGGCTGAGGAATGGTAGAACGGATGGCTGAGGGAGAAAAATGTCCATGTGGAACTGAATCTCACTGCTCCAAGGGCTCTCAGGAAAGCACAGAAAAATCAAGGGGCAGGAAGAGGCAAGAAATGAGACCTGGTTAAATAGGAATGTTGTTGGCGAGCATGGGACCTGGGTCTGGCGCCATTTCGAGTCATGCCCACATGCCCTCAGAGCGATGCGCACTCCGTGTGCCTGGCACGTGTTTTTTGTTCAGCTCAGAGTCCTCACAGAGGTCTGTCCCGCATCATAAAGGCCTCCGTCCATGGCTCCAGAACTCCCTCAACTTGCCAACTTCCAGAAAGTCCTTTGATGAAGTTGTAAAAGAAAATAGTGTTTTTGATAGAAATGCTCCTGTGTCCTACTAACCTACTTTTAGTACATAAGGGCCACTTTAATCATGGGGCCAAATGATGTTTGGGAACACCTGTGCTGTCCCGTAGTGTGGCCTTGTAGGACATGGACAGGCCTCGGGATGTCCTCCTGCTGCAATGGAAAAGCTCCATTTCTTAGAAAGCAGAGCTACCTGAAACGAAGCCAGCAGCCCCTTATCCTTTTTCAAAGACACCAAAGAAAGGGAATCTTGTTGAAGCCCACCACGACATCGCGGAGGCTTCGGATGAAAACCGTCTGCGCTGGCCTGCAGTTAGGCAGTCTGATTAGGAGACAGACGCGAGGGGCCTTAAATCTCACCACATTGGATGAGAGGATGCAAATTGTTTTCTCTCCTTTCCTTAAATATTTAAAGTCTGTTTCTGGCTCAAACGCAATTTGCCGCAAATCTAATTTGTGTCCCTTCTGACTTAATCAGAGAAATCATAAAGCAGGCATCCTCTAATTGACGATGAATGGAAGGGAACGAAAGCTGAAAGGACTTTGTAGGGGATTCTCATGCCGCACGTGAATAGATGTGCTAACGGAGCAAGGCTGGGCATAGGCACGAGACTGTCAGTTTTCAGGACGACTTCCTGTGCTGTGTGTGCCTGGATGAACATGCGGGGATGCAGCTTTTGTCCCAGGAGCCTGCGTAGTATGGATACTTAGGAAGTCCACAGTTTCCTATAAACCTTCCTGTACAGAAAAGGAATGACATCTAATTTTTTTAAAAGATTTTATTTATTTACTTGACAGAGAGAGATCACAAGTAGGCAGAGAGGCAGGAGGGGGGATGGAGGGGGAGGGAAGCAGGCTCCCTGCTGAGCAGAGAGCCAGATGCAGGGCTCAATCCCAGGACCCTGGGATCATGACCTGAGCAGAAGTGGCTTAACCCACTGAGCCACCCAGGTGCCCCAGGAATTATACCTAATTTAAGGATTTTGTTTTTACATTGAGGTCTTTTATCCATTTCGAGTTTATCTTTGTGTACGGTGTAAGAGAATGGTCGAGTTTCATTCTTCTACATATAGCTGTCCAATTTTCCCAGCACCATTTATTGAAGAGACTGTCTTTTTTCCACGGTATATTTTTCCTGCTTTGTCGAAGATTATTTGACCATAGTGTTGAGGGTCCATATATGGGCTCTCTACTCTGTTCCACTGGTCTATGTGTCTGTTTTGATGCCAGTACCATGCTGTCTTGGTGATCACAGCTTTGTAGTAAAGCTTGAAATCAGGTAATGAGATGCCGCCAGTTTTATTTTTGTTTTTCAACATTTCCTTAGCAATTCGGGGTCTCTTCTGATTCCATACGAATTTTAGGATTATTTTCTCCAGCTCTTTGAAAATACCGGTGGAATTTTGATGGGAATGGCATTAAAAGTATAGATTGCTCTAGGCAGTATAGACATTTTAACAATGTTTATTCTTCCGATCCAAGAGCATGGAATGGTCTTCCATCTTTTTGTGTCTTCTTCAAACAACTTTGCTTCCAAAATGGTCCTGGAAAACTAGGTCCCTGAGATTACTCTGAAAAGATCCAAAATTGACAGAAACACTTGGCACCGAGAAAAATTAATAACCACAAAAAGAGTGGGAGAGAGTCCAGCGTGACTGGCTGCCTGTTATGTATGAAAGTTTCTTCACAACACGCTTCTGTGAATATTTTACAAAAACATTCTACTTAGTATGACCTGTGTTTCCTGATTTTATTTTCAAAATTACAAGCGAGTGCTGTTGTCCCTGTTTGTAATTTAACCTGCAGGATCAGGAACAGCAGCTCTCAGAAGTGTAGGAAACATTTAAAAGTGAAAGATTAAGAAAAAATAATTTTTAAAACATTAACCTGAATTCAAAGATTCTGTAAGTATTTTTATACACATCAATAGGGTTAAAAGGTCTAAAGTTTTTGGAAAACTAAAATTTAACTGAAAGAATATACCAGACAGCGATGTTATTTGATTTCTACCAAGTGCCATCTCCAGCATTCAACTAGAGAATAATCCATTTCATTGCTTGGGCTTTGATTTCCTAGCTCTCGGAGGAAAACTGGCTTTGAGAAAGTAAGGGGTTGGTGTTGACCAAGCTACAGAGAAAGGCAGGAGCCCCGGAGATAATTTCCCAAAATGCAGTGTTTACCAATTGTTTTATAGTGTTTGCTAGAAAAAAAAATACACTGTAACAATTTAGAGAAAATCTACTAAAACACCGAGGCCTGAACATTTTATAAAGAGAGTGAAAATATAATTGGTGACCCAAACTAGAACAACTCTGAGTGGGAAA
Organism: Mellivora capensis; assembly: GCA_004024625.1. Taxonomy (NCBI): domain Eukaryota; kingdom Metazoa; phylum Chordata; class Mammalia; order Carnivora; family Mustelidae; genus Mellivora; species Mellivora capensis. Next base: position 16,465 of record PISX010017582.1, read on the forward strand.
CAGGAGCCATTGTATGCCAGAAGAACGAGATGTGTAAACAAGGACTTACTCTTCTCAGAATTACACTTCAGACAATCAACATTCAACCATCCCGCTGAGCTGATAGGATAGTACATTTCCATGAAAGATGCTGAAGTTTTGTATAATGAGGCCTATCTTATTTTGTGATTATTTGTGTGGATTTCATGTTTCATGCTAGAGTTTCCTGTGACTGAACGTGCCGGAGGCTGCCCCTTGGCCCTCACCATATTTTGCTGACCAAAGTAAGGCAGCTGGTAAACAGGAAGGGTTCATTAAACCATTCTAACTTGATTGTGCAAGTTTAAATTCAAATGTTTTGAGTGACTTCCCCTCACAAGTACAGAGCTTTCATCTAAAGTCTGGGAGGGATTTCATGGTTCCTCAACATTCAGGCACTTAGTGTTTGATGAAAGAGCAAAAGAGACAGACTATGACAGTATTTTTAAAGCACTAAAAAATGGATCCCTGTGTGTCCTTTATCACATGTATGTCCACATAAAGAACTTTAGTAAATTGCCCCCAGGTCTTCTGTTTTGGGTTTAACCCTCCTGGTTCATTCATCTTTTGGGCAAGCCTTTAGCAATCAAAGATGAAGACTGAACTTTTCCAGTTTCCACATGTCAGTGACAAAATCTGGCGTGGGCCAGCCTTGTGACCCTCGCCGGGCGTATGGGGAGAGAGACTAGGGGAGGCTGCGATGTCAGTGTCCATTAAACATTTGACCGAACAAGAGGAGGCCAGGATCAAGTGGAGAGGGAAGAATTGGAGAAGCTCCGCAGCTCTGTCTGCGTTGAAAGCTTAGCGCGCCGTGAGGCACAGACAGGTCCCTGTGTCCTGTCCCCGGACCTGAGCTTGCTCGTCTGTCAATGGAAGACAAGTCTACCAGCCTGGAGAATTGGGCACAGGACGGCCGGTGAGGTGACAGAATAATGCCCAGCCTTCTCATACCCATCCTTCCTCCTCTCTGTGCTGAATTCTGAGACTTTCCTTCACTAATATCCTTCATTCCCAAACTCCATTTATCTTTGCTTTGCTTGTTCCTCATCTTCCCTTTCCACCTGTAAATTTCCAGGGTTAGTAAATGTCACTGGTCCAGGAGGAGCCTAGGACAGACAGTTAATACCTTCGGGTCCTGAGTTGTGTGGACTCTGCTAAAGGGACTCTCCCTGGCCCCAGAGACAGAGCCCCCCAGAGCCACCCCAGCTTGCCCACGACGGCTTGCTGGATGGCTGAGCAGCGTGTCGGCTCCTGGGGAGGGGCCCCAGGCTCCAGCAAGCACTCTCTCCACAATAATCAGAAACAATTTCTTGAGTTAAGCACAGATGGGATTTTCTTCTTCCAACTAAATTACCTTTAATTACTAGAACCTTAATGATTGTTATTTTTAAACCAGAGAGTCTATTGCATGCTTAGTTCACATCTTCAAAGCCAGGACAATTAAGTATACTTAAGAGTCTTCTTTATTACAAATAATAGCTCATAAAATGACCTCGTTAAACTAAGAAGGGCTGTACATAAGTAATGAGTAAGTGAATTTCATATAAGATCATTTAATATGAGGTCCTGGCCCTAAGAAAGAAGGAAACAGTGGAGTTCACTGTGACTACTGTGGACAGAATAATGATGGTTTTTCCACAAATGGAAGAAAAATGAGGAATCATTTAGCATAGGCCAAACTGAGATCCATCCTGAGACAGTGAAGTGTGTGAGACAGATTTTCGAAGTTCCCACTGACAGGCCAGGAGCTCACTGGGATCTCAGGAGCTCAATTCTCAATTCTTATTTGGAAGAGCCATTCTTGCTTCTGTTTACTTGGAGGCATCTCTGCTTTGGGTATGATTCTTTAAGCATTTACTTCTTTTTAGTAATCCTGCCTTAGAGAATCATGTAAAGAGGATTATTAGCTGATTCAGATTGTAAGGCATTGGATTAGTTTAGGTATGTCCTTTAGCATACACATTTGATTTTTTTCTTTTTTTTATCTTGTTTTATTTAGATTCAATTAACCAACATATAGTACATCATTGGTTTCAGAGGCGGAGTTCAGTAATTCATCAGTCATGTATAACACCCGGTGCTCATCACCTCATGTGCCCTCCTTAAGGCCCATCATACATTTGATACCTCATACCATCATACATTTGATTTTAAGAGCAATTTTGGCAAAAAGAATAGATCTGATTTGGAGACTCAGATTTATCACCAAACGCATCACTTATGTTCACGTTTCCCTTAGTGATATATCTAGATGATTCCACTGCCCAACTAGATGACTTAAAAGAAGCTGAAAATAAGGGTACGAGAGATGGAAAAAGTAAGATCTGTCCACTCTTGTCCCCTTACCCCCTGATTTGCTTAAAATAGGTCAACGTATTGTTTTCTTCTTGGTCATAGTAATGGAGAATTTTTCCTCTTCTTGTTTAACACTTTTAATATTTCTGCTAAATCTCAAGATGGTTTGTTTTTCTCTTATTCATCCACAAGTTATTGATTAAGTCTGGACTATGTTTTAGGCTATGAGTAAGATGATGGGCACTCAAATAAGTAGGATGTCACCATGAACCTCAAGTTTGTAAAACTGTTGCTCGCTCATTCATCAGGGAAAAAATAGTATTTCTAGGGGTGCCTGGGTGGCTTAGTGAGTTATATCTGCCTTCGGTTCAGGTCATGATCCCAAGGTGTTGGGATTGATCCCCATGTTGGGCTCCCTGCTCTGTGGGAAGCCTGTTCCTCCCTCTCCCTCTTCCTTCTCCCCCCTCCTCATGCTTTGTCTCTCTCTCCCTCAAATAAATAAATAAAATCTAAAAAAAAAAAAAGAAAGAAAGAAACTTCAAGGCACAAAAAGCAGTCAATGATGTCAAAGCCTTCCAAAAGCCAAGTACAATAAGGGCTGAATAGTCATTCCTTGAGTTTAGCCATTTGACATCACTGGTATAGGGAGGATTGCTTCAGTCAAGGGATGGGGTCAGAACCCAAAAAAGTGGATGGGCAGCAACTGAGACATTTGGAATTTGTTAAAAATAATAAATTAAGATTAATTGCCCTCAAGAAACTTGGCTGTGAACAGCAGATGAGTGATGGAGGAAAGTACTCATTCCCCTCTCCCAAGGTGTTTACAGAAAAGAGAAAATATTTATTCTCCCACCAGGAAGGAACACAGGGAAAAATCTTCAGGTCCTACCATTTCTCACACCACTCCACGAACCATCTGTCTCCAAGCAAGCAGCACAACGAGCAATACGTATTTGATCTTCCTCTGTCAGACTCTCGTGTCTCGGCTGAAATTGGTCTGAATCTTGGTCAGAACCAGGTGAAAACTCGTGAAGAGAATGAGTTTTTATTTACTGGCTTCACCTAAGCAAGGACACAGGTCAGTTGCTGTCAGCTTGGTTCTCTTTGCTACATCAGTTAAGGAAAAATGGATCACATTTTTAAATGAATTGGTAGGAAGCAGCTATTAGAGAGGAAGTCGTTCCAGCTGCAGGAGCCAGAGCTGACCAAAGCAACACGGTGCCTGAGGAGGAGAGGACACAGAGAAAAGATCCACCAGGGGCCAAGGGCATTTCCTCATCTGCCCTGGGAGGAAAAAACACCCAGCCCACAGAGGAAGACAGGTGTTTCTGTTGGCTAGCAGGAACCTAGAGGGCAGGGGTGCTGGGGAAGTTTTCTTCATGAAAAAGAGACCCACAGAGGTAAGGATTCCTCTGGATTTTACAGATATGATACCCAATTTTGCATAACCGTGTTGTGTCCATTCAGGTATCTGGTCCAAGGACCAAGCTGAAGATGGCAGGATGGAAACTGGGAAGCATGTGGGGTTGTTTCCTCTTGAGGCAGTAAATGAAGGGCCATTGTAAACTTCCAGGTATGTGAAATAATAATTATGCTTTTATTGTTTAAGCCATTTTACACCAAAAGCATTTTAACTGATATGACAGTAGCTGCAAATTTCATTCAAAGTGTTGCTTATTTTACTTCCCTGAGATCTAATAAAGAACAAAAGAGGGACATAAACAGATGCTAGAAATCCTTGACACAGCACTAAATATCATACTTCAAAGCATTACAGGTAGTACACATGGGTACACAAGAGTATATGTAGTATGCATGTAGTATATTCTATTAAAGAGATTAAAGCATGAAACCTGTATAGAAAAACCAGTACTTATGTTGGGTCCATTATCAAAGGAACAAGACTGAGACAAAGTGAAAGTTATGCAAAGCCTTATTCTATGCCAAGCATTAGAAGTCAGACCTACCACCCAGGGCAGCCTCCGAAGAGAGCGACCCCCCTTTTGGTCTTACAGGTTAGTTTTATAGGGTACAACCGCAGACCACTATGTATGTGGCTTTGGCTGAGTGGATGTCTCCTATCTGTATGTTTTAATAATGGTTACCCAGAACCGATACTAGTAACTGCTGAGGCATTTATTTTTTAATTTTTTAATTTTTATTTTTTTTAAATTTATTTATTTGTCAGAGAGAGAGAGGGAGAGAGCGAGCGGGCACAGGCAGACAGAGTGGCAGGCAGAGGCAGGGGGAGAAGCAGGCTCCCCGCCGAGCAAGGAGCCCGATGTGGGACTCAATTCCAGGACGCTGGGATCATGACCTGAGCCGAAGGCAGCCGCTTAACCAACTGAGCCACCCAGGCGTCCCTGCTGAGGCATTTACTAAACAATAAAATGGCCTTGTTTTAGGTATGTGTTTTAGCAACGGTTACCCGGAACTGGTATCAGTAACTGCTGAGGCATTTATTAACAACAAAATGGCTACCTAGGCAACATGGAGTCACTCTGGCTAAGTAGGCCCAGGCAGGCCCTAGGGGGTTAAAACCTAGGGGTTTTAATGTGGAATCAGCCCCAACATTCCCCCTTTTTCTTTGGAGACTGAACTACAAGCAAACCAGGCTCCGGTGGGGGCCTTAAGGAAGTTAGTTAAGGAAGTTAGTGCCGATGAGGTGTTTCCTGGCTGTTGTTGAGCAGGAACAGGGTTAAAGGTGACCAAGTTATGGAACCCTTTTGAGTCTTAGTTTTAGTCCACAGTTGGTGGGAGTCCACTGGCAGTGGCTCCTATTTCTAGGGGGCGATTTTGCTTTTGGCTCGTTTGGCGTCACACGTTTGAATCCAGGTCCTGACGTCCTTTACTTCTACTGCCGTGGGGGTGGTCAGGATGACAGTGAATGGTCCCTGTCAGCGAGGCTCCAAGTTCTTATTCAGTGGCAGCGTATCCAAACCAAATCTCTGGGTTGGCAAGGATGTGGTTCCACCTCCGTCTCCATCCCAGTGTGGGCAGCTCGGATCCCCGCATGGGCTTTTTTTAAGACAGACTGTAGCGCCTGCAGTGACTAGAGCACAGACTGATCAGTCATGTCCAGTAGGGCGACCTCTCGTAGCCGAGGGCAGGGTAGAGGGGGTCTCCCGAGCATTATTTCAAATGGGGTCACCTTGTTTAAGTAGGGTGTACATCACGCCATTAGGAGGGCAAAGGGAAGAAGATCCACCCATCCACTGCCAGTCTCCAGAATTAACTTTGTCAAGGTCTCTTTAAGAGTCCAGTTTATTTTCTCTACTTGTCCGGAACTCTGGGGCCGGTAGGCACAGTGTAGTTTCCAATTAGTGCCCATGGCCTTGGCCAATGCCTGTGAGACTGAGCTCACAAATGAGGGCTGTTGTTTGACCCGATCGCGAGAGGCAGCCCGAACCTAGAAATCATTTTTTCTAGTAGCTTTTTTGGCTACTATTTCTGCCATCTCATGTTTGGTGGAAAAAGTCTCTACCCAGCCTGAAAATTATCTATAAAAACTAACATATATTTGTGTCCAATGGGTTCTGTTATTATCTCTACAGAACATTAGGGAAGATTGTTTAAGTGAGCTATTGTGTAACTTCTCTGAAGTTTACTTCAAGTTGTCTAGTTTAGGTAAACAAACATTTAAAGACAACAAAATCTAGAACTTAATATTCACAAAGGTGTGTTACTGAAACATAATTTTTCTTTCTAAAATAACCCTCATTTTCAGAGATAGCCAAATCAGAACTAATTTATTTGAAAAACAAGTCCAGTTTTAACAAATTTGGCCTAATTATTTACATAAGTGCAGCAAGAACGGTGAGTGTTCATATAGATCTTTTAGAATCTGCTTTGCTGGAACTTCTTATAAGGAATCTCTAGGTTGAACTTTTAGTAGCCTCTCCAGGCCAGAAGCCGAGCCACGTACTTGCCATCAGACATGCCTGCAATACCTGTCAGATTTGGGTGAATTCCTCTTTCTAGGGTTCCCAAAGTATCCTGAGGTTCCAGCACCTGCCAGGAAGTGACATTCTTTACTCACCTGTGAGGCTGCGGGGAACTCTGTAAGCAAGGGATCAGGCCAACAGTTCCAAAGGGCTTTACGGTTCCAGGTTTTATAAAGTCAACCTTAGTTCCTTTAAGCTGTCTGGTCATACCTGAGTCTTTCTCAAATATGACATTCCAGTCAAAGCCTTGGTAAAATAACCAGTGTTTCCAATGGTGTCCTGTTACAAGGAGAACAGATTCTTATTGAACCTAGGCAAATGACCGATTGCCGTGGAAGAAAGAATACTTGCTGAGACCTTTTGAGTTTCAGAGGGTTCAAATAGAGAGAAAAGTTGAATGCTTTGATTTGTTTATAAATAAATACTCTTGCATCTCTGTAAGTCATAAACATCTTAAGAAAAGAGTTTTTTTTTTTTTAGTCTGGAAGAGCAAACATTAGAGAACCATCAATGTTTAAAATAACAGATACAATATTATAATCTTCAAGTTCATTTAGTCCCATGTTACTAATTCTGGTTCAGTTTGAATGCAGTTTTTATTTCTGGAAATTTTTACCCATTTCAGTTCTAGGATTTTTAACATATTAAATACCTGTATTTGTCCTGAAAGTCCTTTATATGAATCTCCTTTAAGATAAAACTTATTTTACAAGAGAATTAAAACAATTATAAGTGACAAAAACTCAGAATAGATATGGTTTTATAATTTAACTGGCAAGAAAATCAGGTTACTTCCGTGGCACATAACACTTCAATAATTAAAATATCAAGTGATGACCTTATCAAAAGGTTAAAACTTTAGGAAATGCATAGAATTTCTATAATAGTTATAGCATTTACCCAACTATAACCCAAGGTTTATCATTGGTTTAGAAGTACTTTCTGAGTAACTTAGTATACCAAGGAAAATCTTATGAGTCAAAGAGATCTCATTTACAATTTAAATCTTGTTGACAGTTGCTAAAATTTGTTTTAAAGCACATGCTTAAATAGGATTATGGATAAAATAAAACATAGAAACTGATTTCTCTGGGCAGGCAAAGAGAAAACCATTTATATTCTCTTCTTAACAGCAGATTAATTAAGAAAACTTTGTCTCTTTGAACAGAGAAAAAGCAGATTTTTTTTTATACCAGTGTTTTTTAGTTTACATAATAGTCAACATTTACTTGAGTAGATCACCAATAAAGATTTGCCATGACACAGGGCTTTAGTCTTCCTTTCTTAAATACTATGCCTCATTTGAACAGAAACATTTTACAGGAAAAGATTTATTAGTCTTTTTTTCCTTCTTGTGAATACATCCATCAAAACTGATCTAATATGGTTAAATTTCCAACATATTTCATTGTTCTCTTTCAAACCTATAAACCAAGGCAAATAAAGGTCATTTTCCCCAAGCCTTCTATGACTTACTAAATATCCTCAAGTTTAGTTTTTATTATTTCCTTTCATGTTCTGGGGCAACCAGACATTTTTTATTTTAAGACAAAACTACTTACTCTCTTAGGCCCTCTTTTTGTGTGTGTGTGCAGTTTTTCTAAACTTACTATCAGTTATCAGTCAACTGCCTTTCCTCTGGTTTTTTAGACAACATTAAAACTTTTAATAAAAACCTTAATGGCGTTTTCTTTTTGGTAGTCTAGAATACATGGAGTCATTTCATGTGTATTTATAATTCTGATGTGCTGCATTTTAAAATTCATTTTAATCTTAGTCCATCCTGACTATACCTAAAATTTCTTTTTTGAAGATTTCTCTTCATTAACCTTTTACAACTTTTTTACATCTAGGTTTTGTCCCAAGCCATTTCCTTTCAAACAATTATCTCATTTAGGACAAAATTACCTTTTATCTTTAACAAAATGTATTTTTATTCCTTTTTTTTAATGTATCTCCTACTTTTTCACATATAGGGTTGTTTTCCTTACTTCCATCAGTTTTAGTTACAGTTAGCAGAATTTTTTGTTTTTAGAAACACTTTAGTCTCTAGTGATGGCTAAGTATTAACCAATTGTGAACAGTTACAACAGAATTCTGTAGATGAATCAGTTAAGCACAAAACATGTTTACCAACATATTTAAATATTTTTATTTTATTTTTTTGCAGTAAGAAGTCAAAAGCATAACCTATATCAAGTACTTAATGCTTTAGTATTTTATCCTATTTTATCCTATCCTATTTTATTTTATTTTATTATTTATTTTATTATTATTTTATTATTATTTTATTATTTTATTTTATTTTATTTTACCCTATTTTATTATTTTATCCTATTTTAGTATTTTATCCTATTTGGTTAAGACCTAGATGTCCAACAAATTTAATTCCATTCGTCATCCAAGCAAACCTTTAAAGTTTCAGGTTACCGAAGACTTTGAAAGCTACTTTAACAATTACCCATTAAAACTTTGAGACAGACAATTAATCATCAGTTCAGTTATTTCTTTGCTAACAGATTTTAATAAATAACATGAGTTTATTTGACCTTCAGTAAACTTTGGTTGAAGTTTCATATTTACTGCTGTAATGTTAAAGACATGTCTATCTTAATTAAACCAACAAACTTAATTTAAATACTGATTTACGTTTCACCTGGACCCACTCCATTTTTAATGTTTACCTGAGACACAGGTGGGAAGATCTGGAGTGGGGGGTTTTAGGTCCAGGGGGTGCTCTTTTTGTTCCTTGACAGTGAAGAGAGAAGGAACCATGGTGCAGGAAGCACCAAGGATGGCCTAGAGGCCAGTTATGCAGGCCGCACCCAAGCTGGTGCAGAAACAGAAGGGGGAGACAGAAGAACAAAGTGCTGCCAGAAGGCAGAGAAAGAATTCCCAGTTTTAGAGCTCATCAGCTCCAAGAGAGGAGCAGACACCATGTTTTCCTGCCAGCAAGGGGGAGGGGCTAGGCAGTCCAGGTCAGGCCAGAGAAGGCAAGGAACTTCCCTGAAACAAAGGGAGTTTTGGCAGCTGCTTGGGAATATTCCTTAAAGTCTCTGTCTCGAGTTAGACCAACCACAGTTGTCTCCAGTTATAGCCACTAACACCAGAAATGAGCAAGGGAGAAGTCCCACATCTATTAGGAGGAACAGAGAGATGAAAGCCAGAGTCCCCTTACTCTCTGCTTGCCCCATTTCTTTTCTTTTTTTTTTTTTTTTTTTTTTTTTTTTTTTTTTTAGATTTTATTTACTTATTTGACAGAGAGCACAAGTAGGCAGAGAGGCAGGCAGAGAGAGAGGAGGAAGCAGGCTCCCTGCTAAGCAGAGAGCCGATGCAGGGCTTGATCCCAGGACCCTGGGATCATGACCCGAGCTGAAGGCAGAGGCTTTAACCCACTGAGCCACCCAGGCGCCCCTGCCCCATTTCTTCAAACACAATAAACAACACAAAAGACAGCAAAAAGACAAGACACAGCCAACCACAGACCCAGTGGCCCTTACCCAGAACCTGCCGCTGGTGGGGATTTTCTTGGTCCCCTACAAACACTTGCCAGTGGGGATTTTCTCGGTCCCCTAGAAATGCTCGCTGATGGGGATTTTCTCGTTCCCCTAAAAAGGAGCAACACAACATACAGCAAAAAGGCAAGACAAAGACAACCACAGACCCAGCAGCCCTTACCCAGAACCTGCCGCTGGTGGGGATTTTCTCAGTCCCCTCTAAACACTCACTGGTGGGGATTTTCTTGGTCCCCTAGAAAAGAACAACACAACAGACAAGAAAAAAGACAAAGACAACCACAGACCCAGCGGCTGGTGGGGATTTTCTCGGTCCCCTGACTGCCTAGGGAGACTCAAACTCCTTGGCGATCTACCAGAAGAGGGATGGGGTGTCCCCGCATCCACTCCAGCCCTGGAGAGCAATGCTGCATCCAGCTTCTCCCCAGTGGGTTACAGGAGCTCCGTAACCAGACAGACAGACTGGATCTCACAATAACATCTGGAGGTCTTCCCTCCGGAGGCTTTTCCCAGAAATTCTGATGCTGGCTCAGTTCTGTCATTTGATTGCTGGCAAGCCCCCAAATGTTGGGTCCATTATCAAAGTAATGAGACTGAAACAAAGTGAAAGTTATGCAAAGCCTTATTCTATGTCAAGCATTAGAAGTTAGACTGACCGGCCAGGGCAGCATCCCAAGAGAGCGACCCCTCTTTGGTCTTACAGGTTAGTTTTATAGGGCACAACCGCAGACCTCTATGTATGTGGCTTTGGCTGATTGGATGTCTCCTACCTGTGTGATTTAGTAACGGTTACCTGGAACTGATACTAGTGACTGCTGAGGCATTTATTAAACAACAAAATGGCTACCGAGGCAACATGGAGTCACTCTGGCTAAGTAGGCCCAGGCAGGCCCTAGGGGGTTAACAGGTTTTAACATGGAATCAGCCCCAACACTTAAATCTATGATTGATTAACATTTATGGTTTAATCCCCTATAATTTCCCATGTCTTCTGTGATGTTGGAAATACAGTTTGTATTCCTTACGCAAAAGAGCCAGAAATTCAGGTATCATGTAGATATTTGTTGTGAATTCAGCATCCCAAATGCAACCCGTCATTGAGCTTGGAAGACTCTTTTTCGGTGGGGGTGGGGGTACATCTTTACTACTTCCATCACCAATAGGTAATGTGGCATTGTGGTTAGAACTGAAAACTTCAGAAAAAACTCTTTGAGTCCATGTCTTGGATCTACCTCTATGGCCTGTGTTACTGAAAAAACTTACTTCCCTGTGCTTCTGTGTTTCTTTTGTAAAATGGGGCTAATGGAATTATCTGTGAGGCAGTACACTTAACACATTTACAACTGTGCTTGGAAAATAATGAATGTCCCATAAGAGTTAGCTATTAGCATAATTACTTATTTCTAATAATGAAATATTAACTTGAAAATAATGAACAGAAAACAGTAGTTAATAACTAATAGTTGAGATTAGTTGAATAACCAGGAATTTTACAATATGCCTTTATTATGTTCATTTTTAAAATTAATTATTACTATTAAGTTACTTTTCTAAAGCTGCTATAACAAAGTACCACAAACTGAGTGGCTTAAACAAATGAAATTTATTGTCTCGTAGTTCTGGAAGCTGGGATTCCAAGTTCAAGTTGTGGCCAGGGTTGGTTTCTTCTGAGATCTGTGAGGAGGAGTCTGTTCCCCTATTTTCTCCTGGCTTCTGGTGGTTTGTCAACAATCTGTGGTATTCCTTGGCTTATGGAAGCATCATTCTGATTTCTGCTGCCTTCAGCCTTTTTTTTTTTTTTTTCCCCCCCGAGAGAGAGCATGAGCAGGGCAGAGGGAGAGAGAGAATCTCAAGCAGGGTCCATGCTCAGTGCAGAGCCAGTCTCGGGGCTCAATCTCAGGACCTGGAGCTCACAACCCGAGTTGAAATCAAGAGTTGGTTGCTTTACTAACTGAGCCACCCAGGCACCCCTGATCTCTGCCTTCGTCTTAGCATGGAGTTCCCCCTGAATGCATGTCTATCTCCAAGTTCCAACCTTTATGAGGGACTAATCTCCAAGTAAGGTCATATTCTGAGGTGCTCTGGGTTAGGACTTCAACATACAGATTTTGACAGGACATAATTTAAACTGTAACAACTAGGATTTTGTACAATTCCATTTTTGCTATGATAACTATAGTAACTTATTTTTCCAATATGTGTACCCTCATATTAATTTATTTGTTATTCATAGGCAGCTTATCCAATTTGAAAACATTTTTTTTTCTTTTGAACTTGGCTGTTCGCTACATTAATACTTATTCATACCTTACTTACCAAGTAAGTAAAATAGGAGAAATCAGCCCACTTTAGGGCCAATTGATTCTTTAGTAGACAGATTGAAAATTGCTAGTAAAAACTGAATTTGAAAATCAGGTCTAAACATAATTATTCATGCCAATGTTGTTCAGAAGATTATTAATATCCAGTCTTAATTATAAATTATGAGATATTTATTCAAGTTGACGAGCATTTCTTAATTTAACCAGGAACACTTTTGTGCACAGATACATTGTAATGTGATTTTTTTTAAACTGCTGTTTGGTTTATCCTTGAATATGTCAATGTTCTGCAAAGAAATAGAACCAATAGAATGTGTACATATGGAGATATATTTTTAAAGAATTCATTTCCACAATTGTAGGGGCTGGCAAACATGAAATCTGCCCAGCAGACTAGCATTCTGCAGACTCACAGAAGTGTTGATGTTGCCATCTTAAGTTCGAAGGCAGAATTCCCTTTTCCTTGGGGACCTCAATCTTTCTCTCTTAAGACCTTCAACTGATTGAATAAGGCCCACCACTTGTGGTTGTTAATGTTTTATTTAAACTCTATTAATTTAAATCTTATTGTCATCTAAAAAATACTTTCACAATGATATCTAGACTGGTGTTTGACCAAAAACTTGTTACGATAACCTAGCCATGTTAACACATAAAGTCAACTGTCATACTCCTGTATTATTAAGTTCTGTTATGACCCAAGGTAAAGACATACTGTGTGGCTCATATGGACAGGAGTAAAAGGTTGGTTTCACAGGCTAATAAGTGATCACCATCCACCAAAAATGTCCATATCTAGTTTTGATATTCTTCCCCCAAGACAGAAACAGAATATAACAGGGTGTATTCAGAAGAAACAAAGGAAATTAGTTAATAAATAGGTTCATTTATTAATAAATTAAAATTTATTAATATGATAGTATTTGACCATTAAATAATGTCATATTGTAGCTTGGGGGAAAAAGTAACTGTTCACTGATCTGTCACTCTATCGCCAGTAAAGCGCTTCCATTAAATTTGACCAGTGGACAACATGGAGACAATACTTAAGTTCCATTTAATTCTCAATGTCTGTCTCCAATTTTGATGAATGCAGGTTAATAGTTATCAGCCTAATTTATTTACAAGCCTAAATTATCTTTATAAAACAGTTGCACAACTTCTAGACTAAATATTGCTTTAATACCAGGAAGGAAGAAGTCACATCTAGCCTCATCTCCTGGAAGGAGCCTGCACGCGTTGAATCACATGCTCCAGCCATGGCAAACCACTCTTGGTTGCCAAATGAGTCCCGCTGAATGCGGCCTGATGTGTTCTCCTCTCACACCCATCATTTCTCCTCCTTCCAAAATTCAGATCACAAATCACTCGTTAACTGTTTTCTGAGTTCCCCAGTGTCCTAAATTCTTCTTACTACCATAATGTTTGGCATAAATCTCAGGATGAGTATGCACATCACATTAAACTATAACCAAATGTTCAGTTATCTACCTTTTGTTGGGTTGTGCTGTTTCAATTTGGCTAAGCTTGTGCATTTCCCAAAGTCCTGTTATGTGAGTAGCTCTGATGATGTATCTTGGAATAAAGGGTATTAAAAGCAGTTTGTTTTCAGCTGGCAAGATCAACAAAACTGTATTAACTCTCCAGCCCTATGTAATAACCTAGTTTACGGGGATCCTGATAGCCTCTATATTCCACAACACATTTATGCGGACCCTCTACATTGATGATATCATGCTGATCTGACCCAGTGAGTAAAAAGCAGCAAATGTTCTAGATACTTTGTCTAAACATACATGCCAGAAATGAGGAATGGACACCTCAAAACACAAGGCCCTACCACTTTAGTAAAACATCTGGAGGTTCGATGTTCTGTGTGTATGTTGAAATTATCTCTTTCAAAGTGAAGGCCTTTTGGATTTGTAGTGTGGGACTCTGACTTTTTAAAAAAGAAACATAAAGGTTATCAGTTTTGAATGAGGACCAGATCAGAATATTATTCTGCAATAGGTCTGGGCTGCCATATAAATTGATCTGCCACTGGGGCTTTATGTCACTCTATCTCAGATCCAAAAGTGCCTGAAGTGTTTACGACAGATGGAAACATTATGCAGAGCCTCTGGCGAGTCTCTGCAGAATCACATTGCGGAACTTTAGGGTTTTGCAGCAAAGCTTTCTCATCCTCTGCAGATGTGTCCTCTTCTGAGCTCTGACTGGACTCCAGCAGGAACACAGTCTGACCACACACCTCACTGTAGCTGGTCCACCTGCTCTGCCCTTCAAGACCTGGAAATGCCGGAGGCACTGTGGAAGAAAGCTGGGGTGTGAGGCAGAACGCTACCATCAAGCTGAAGTGTTAGATATGAGATTTGGCTCAACAGGACCTGAAGGTAAACGTAAGACAAGGGACTCACTGGGCTCCTCCTACTGCACTGTCTCCTCTTTCAACAAACCGCATGTGGCCACACGGGGACTTCTTTGTGACTTGCTGATGAAGGAAGAAAAAACTCAAGGCTAGTTTATAGATAGCTCTGCACAGTATGCTGGCATCTCCTGAACGTGGACAGCTACAGCGTGACGTCCCCACTCTTGGGGACCCTTTCACAACCCCACTTTCAGAGCCAGTAAGTAGTGTGACCAAGGGAAACCCTTTCAGGGCGGAACACCCAACAGTGCCGCAGGCATTTATTTTCCCTGGAGGGGGAGGTTATCAGAGGTATATATCCACACTGACTGATAAGCTAACAGGGTGGCTGGGTGATCATGAACTTCAAAGGAATGGAACTGGAAAATGGTGACAAAGGGGCCTCAGGAAGAGATGTGTGGCTAGACTTCTCTGAATGCTCACAGCACAGAGATATTTTCGTCCAACTGTAAATACTAGAAAGAAATGTAGGAGGATAGGATAGAGTAGAGAAAAAGTTCGGATCTTTTTAGGCTTTGGGGACCAATCACAGATGATTTGTGTGTGTGTGTGTGTGTGCGCGTGTGTGTGTGTGTGATGGAAAAAAAGTCTTTATTGATAAATAGGTTACAATGAAATAAGTAGAGTGACAGTTTCTTGGGGAATAAAAACTCAGGTAGGATTTCCGTGTCTCCACCCCAGCTCTAGCTTTCAGCCTCCGCCTTCCTACTGGCCAGTTTAGATGATGAGGTCTTGGTGGGCATGCCCGGCCTCCTCGGGCCCTCGGGGGCCTCTATCTTCCTGGCCAGGGGTTCAGGTACCATCTTAGACCTGCCACCCCTGGGACGAGCAGAGGCCTTGGCTTTGGGCCCCTCCTTGGCCACATGGGCAATGACCTCTTTAGGGATGTGGTTTTCCTTCTTTTTGGCTGGAGAAGCAGCACCATTCTTGCCCTTAGGGACCATGGATTTTACACTCTGACTCCCAGCTTTTGTCTTCCTGGGGGCCTCACCACCTCGACTCTTCCGTCTGCCTTTGATCTTTGATTTCTCACTGAGCCCAGTGGTACTGGGAGGGGCCCATGGGGCCTTGTCTGGCTGTTGGGAGGCCTTCCTGGCCTCACTCACTCTTGCCTCTTGGTCTTTGGTCTGGCCGCATTTCTTGGGAGCCTTCTCTTTGGCTGCACCTGGTTTGGCAGGAGCTATCCTCGCCTCTCGAGGCTTCCTCAATCCCCTTTTCACCTCGGCTCGGTTGGAAGGGTCATTCTTTGCCTCTCTTGGTTTCTTGGGGACCTTCTCCTTGGCCTCACTGGGTTTCCTGGGGGCTGTCATGGTGGATTTCTTCCTGGGTGGGACTTTCCTTTTTTGCTTGGGAACCAACTGGCTCTTCAGACCCAGACAGCCCGGACGACCCCACTGTGGAGGGCAAGGGGGCTGAGGACGCTGAGGATGTCGAGATGTCGCTGGAGGCAAAGCTCCCAGGAGCCATTGCATGGGTAGATGCGGACGTAGATGCTGATGGTCAGACCCCTCCCAAGGTGTCCACAGATGTTTTTAAAAACTTAAAGTTACATATAACTTCTATCCAGAAACACACACTCACACAGTCAATACTGTACGATTTCTAGAGGCTCATGAACCTTCTAATTTAACTGTTATCTACAAACCTCTTTGACTCAGGTCAAGAAAATCTTTTAAATAATACAGATCTGTGAACAACTAGAAACCAACTATACAAGACCTCAAAAGGAAGTTAAAATCCTTTAGGGCCTAGCTAAAGTAAGGAGCACAATTAACTGGGTACCTAAACATATCAGAATCTCTTCTGTCTGTTTCCCACCTAGTGTTTTTTATTCTCTCTGCCTTGCTATTTAAATAAAGAACTACAAAAATTTTATAAATGATCTTAGAGATCATCTAACATAACTTCCCTTGCCCCAGGTTTTAGTGATGAAAAATCAAACCCAAAAGACAAGGTGAAGTACAATTATGACATAATAGAAAACCAGACATAAAAATAAAAATTATAATATTTACACTGTACTTACTTTTTTTGTGCCAGACACTTTTTTTCTAAGTAACTTATCTATATTAAATCATTTAATTCTGGCACAACCATACCACCATCTCCAAGGAAACTAAGGCTTGAGAGGGAAATTAACTTGTCCTCAGTCACATGGTTGGCATGTAATCAAAGTTCTTGATAGAGTCTGACATAAATAGGAGGTAAGTGCATAATCAATAACAGGGTCCCCCACCCCCTTTCTTGTTCTATCTCAACTATTTGATGGCAGAGGGCCTAGACCTCCATTTTCCTAATTCCAGAGGCTTTCGTACCCACAAACTTTTACTCTTGCCTTCCTTGCCTTCTCCTCCCATCCTTCAACCTGACCAGCATTAGATAATAAAGCATCTATATTTGACTAAATGCAAATAACTCCCTTTTTTTTTACTTAAAAATCAGAAGCTTTCCTTGAGTCCATCCCACTAAGAGCAGCTCACTTAAACTAAGTTCCTTTTTACATCTTTGTAATTTTTATCCCAACTTCAAATTATTAGAAAAATACTTTTGATTAGTTAAAATAATTTTCTGCACATTTCAATGGTTATGTTAATTTATATATTTTAATGAATTTATATTTATTTATTTTGAAGATTTTTTTAATTTATTTGAGAGCAAGAGAGAGAGCATAAGTGGGAGGAGAGGGAGAAGCAGGCTCCCTGCCAAGCAGGGAGCCAGACACAGGGACCAATCTTAGGACCCTAGGATCATGACCTGAGCCAAAGGCAGATGCTTAACCCACTGGAGCACTCAGGTGCCCCAATAAATTTATATTTATATATAACCTCAAATTATTATAGTCTATTTTTATTTCTCACCATACACTCCCTTTAACTGAGATCCAGCCACAGACATATGTAGGTGTTCTTGAATCGATATGAAAAAATAAAGGAATCCTCTCAAAGACAACAAAGCAACATTGTTTCTATCATCAGAGATCCTAACATCTGTTATTATGGTTACTATCAAACCGTCATCCCTAAAAGAACACTGCAACTCTTCAGCTAGGTCAGGAAAGAGCCTGCGCTTCCAGAAACTGTCAGCTTCCCTTTTACATGAAAGGGTTTAGCATTCTTAACCACTGTCTTACCATCCAAGTTCTCCGTCTCTTTGTGACCTCTTCTTCAGATCATTAGGGAAAAGAGGCAAAACAATTGCTCTTGGAAAGGCTTCCTAGGCTCTAAAACATCAAAATTCCAAATGTTTCTCTGCTCTTTGAAGTTAAAACCAGCTGACCTTGAAACTAATGAAGAAAACAATATGTTTACCATAAAGTCAAATAGATGACATTTGATCAGCAAACCTGAGTTCAGGAATTTCAATAGTATTCTGGGCAGAAAACAATCAAAAGGAGGGAATAGGGTATTTTCTAGTTTTCTAAAGAAGTATGGGTCTTGGTAGCAAATAATTTAAGCAAGTAGCAAGTTAAATTATTGCTAACTGTACTGATTCACTCGGAAACCTGGCTGGGTGAAAGTTTTTGTGTGGCAAGTAGGAGAAATGACTTTTTGCCATCACAATCAAAATGGGCTTTGAGGGACTCCATTTTCTACTGATAGACACAAAGTATAGCAACAGATTGCCCTAAGACTTCTTTAAGCAAATGTGATTGTGCCCAAGTGTCTGAACATCTCAGAAACTTTATCTAGCTCTTCATTAGAAAATATAAGGGATGCATTTTATAGCACCTTTACACACATTTATAATCAGAGGTAGTGTCTGGTCAAGAAGCACCAGACACTCACTCTGGCCTGTTAAACGTCGGACTCAGAAACTATCAACCAAGAGATGTTGCTCATCTTATTTTAAAAAGTGGACTGTGTATCTACTTTTTCATCCCAGAAAGGTCTATAAAATGACATAATACCCTTTGTGATAAACTCTTCCAGTTATTTTCATTCCCCATTTCTCATTCTTGCATTCACAGTGCTGCACTATTGGACTTTGGGAGCCGAATCACACTTTCTCCATGAATTCTTTTAAGTCAGGCTTGCTGACAACTCACTTTGGGGATCCACAAGCAACAGAGTCGGGGCTTACAAAGCAGTCACCAGAGCAGTATTCAGGTTTTTAGGACTCCAAATGAGATTACAAACATGAAAGATGTTATTCTCTAGAATGCCTTTTTCTGCCATTCCCAAAATTTATAGCAAAACTGCAGCTGCAGAATGTCAGGCAGTTCCTCTGACAAAACGATTTTTTTTAAAGTCTACTGTAAAACACGAATTCATCTACGTGTCCATTCTCTGGTGCGCTCTATCCCAGTGGTGTACTTGCAAAAACAGTAGCACACCACCTAGATGAGCTCAGTTCCAGTCTCTGTAAACAGCAGGTATGAGAAATCTGAGCCTGAAAGCTGTCGGGTGTAGAGAAAAGGGCCAGGGCAGAGCTATTTTCTGCGAACATGATTCATAAGTTCATTTTTCAGAGCAGAAAGAGGTCGGCATGTGGCAGCACCCGATAAACTGAAAAGACTCCTCTACAGCGTTATCAAGATGGTGCTGTTCTCATTTTCCCTTCAACAGTACCTGGGGGAAAAGAATACAATACGGTTAAATACTGGAAAATTCTCTAATTCGAGAACATGCGTCACTCAACAAAAATTATCCGAGTTTACGAAATAAGGGTCTGTATCTAAAACATGAGCAGGGTCGGCACTAAATTCTAAGCACCAGGACAGGACACCAGGGACTTCGAGACCGACATCCCAAAACCTAGAAGGATGAGTGGCACCTAAAAACGATACTAACTTTTGAACACTCCCCAGGGACTGCCAACCCTGCGCCCCGAGGATGTCACGTTCCACGGGACAACCGGAGCACGAGGGGACGCCGTCTGGCACCCCATGGGTAGCACGGTCAAATTTCGGGTAGGTCAAGGCAGGGGTGGCGCTCTGAGGCGCTCCAGGAATTCGCTGCCCCAAAGAAGGTGGTCCTCAGCCAACAGGAAGAGAGAAGGGAAGGGGGACCGTGCGGGAGGACCAGGCGGCAGCCCTTCCCGCCCGAAGCTCCCGGCCCGGGGCCGAGGAGGGAAAGGCGAGAGTTCCACGCGGAGCGGGGACCTCCCACCCGACAGCCCGGCACCCAAGGGCCCCTGAGCTCGCGCCCCGGGCCCCGCGGAGGCGTCGCCGCACCGGAGGCCGCAGCCAGTGCCCGAGCCCCGACGTCCGACAGCCGCCTTCCGGGGCAGTCTACGGGCCCCGCGGCCGCCCAGGCACCGCCCACACGCGGAGCGCGCTGTGATTGGCCCCAGCTCCCCGCTGGATAAAGGGCCCGGGTTCTGATTGGTCCCAGGCGCCTAGCGGGCGTCCCGCGAGGGTGTGCGCAGGCGCGAGCGCAGGGTCCTTTGGTCCCCACGCTTGCCGGTCGCCGGTCTCGCGCAGAGCGCCCCTAGGTGGGGACCGGTCGTCGCAGTTCTCCGGGAGGGCTGTCCGCTGGGCTGCGGCCCAGGCTGGGCGAGGGCACCAGCCTCGGCGCCGCCCCGCGTCCCTCCCCCAGCGGCGCGGGTGGAGTGCGGGTTGGGCCCGAGGCTGGGTCCTGGGCCTCCCGTCGCCCCCCGGGAGCGGGTCGGGCCCCGCGGCGGCGTTGGCACGAGCGGCGCTGGCCCCGCAGGTCCCTGTGGGCGCCCCCGTGGGCGTCTGTGTCCCGAACACTTCCCTAGACTGGGGGGCGAGGGGACCCAAGGGGGCGTCGGAAAGGGGTGCGGCCCCGGGGGTCACGCGGGGTGCTGCTCCCCCGCTTCCCGCCTGAGGGTGCCGGCGCGGTGCCGGGGATCCGCCTCTGAGAAACGGGGGTCACAGACCTTTGTAAGGTGGTGGTGGGCCTGAGGGGTTCCTCCTCCTCGGGGGCGCCCGGGCAGTGATGCAAGTCCTTAGCTGTGGGAGTTTCCAGGCCTGGGGTTTCGCAGTGGCGGGTCATCCCCGTGTCCTGCCCTTTCTGTGTTTCCGTTTGAGCGGGAAAGTGTCAGTTCATTTGGCAAATACTGTCTGGGGCTGTTCTCCAGGTGCTGCTCTGAGGCCTAGAAACAGCTGAATTACGTGTATTTAATGATTTTTTGTTTTTAATGTGTTAACATGATTATTTCACAAATTACTTTCTTTAAGGCTTAATTTGCTTTCAGTCAGGTGTGATTGTCCGGAGGCGCATAAACTTAGTTTTAACTCAGCCCAAAAGCCTGAATTACGTATTGAGTTTCAGTTTAAGTCCTTTCTAAACCTCTTTCCTGACAGTTCCCCTAGAAATAGACACCGTGATGAGTATGAGATTTTATGAGTTTTATTTTGCTCTTGATAACCTGGGGAAAAGCAGAATTATCAGAGCGTGTTTGAAACGGTTTTCGGCGGTCATGGACTCGCCCTTGAAGAGCATAGGCAAGTTCGCCTGGGCATTATGGTTACTTTGCTCCGCGTTAGAATGGAAGATCCGTCAAGAAACCTGCACATTTTAATTGAATTGTTTTTTTTTTTCTTCTTTCTCAAAAAGAGCAACAACAAAAAAGTCCCTTTTGGGAGTACTGTGTTTCAGTTACTGTCCAAATGCATTTTTCAGGTAGATCCCAGTACACCCACTTTAAAGCTGAGGCATCGGAAACCAGGCCAGTTTGGTAGCGTGCTCAGTTAAACGTCTCATAAATGGCACTTTCTGGGATTCAAACCCAGAGTCCGACTCTAGAGTCTGACTTTGAGTGACACTATTTCTGCGTTAGGGATTAATTTCTCTATTAACCCCGTTTAATGGTAAATGTTCTCTCTATATTTTAAGCACATTCAGAGTTAATGCCATAACTCCCGTGGGAAGGCTCGTTCAGTGTGTCACATCCAGCAGAGCAGGGACAGCTACACCCTTTCTAGAATTTTTGTGCCGGAGTATGTCTTACCTGCCTGCTTTTGTAAGCTAAGGGCCATTTTCCTATCTAACACATGGGTGCACTGTATAATCTCTGAGGGGCCAGAAGCTTCTCAGAGAAAGGATCGGGTGTTTTGCTATTGAAACAATTTTTATTTGCATTTTTGTGTGGATCTTGCTAAAGTCTTAAAGATTTGAGGGACTTGCTGTCTTGCAAGTCTGTTTTTGTGTAGTCATCTTTTTTAAAAGCTTTAAAAAATTTTTTTCATTACTATGTAGCTTCTAGCATGCAAAGTCTCCTGATATGCTATGACAATTTTTAAAAAATTTTCTTTAAGGAATGGCCCCTTGTGGCCTTGTGTTTCTATCTTTTTGTTTCTCCAGTCTTTGGAACACCTCCCCTAGCTCAGGGTAAATCTGGATTTGTGCTCATACAAACGCCTTCATCTGAGGACTTGCTCTTAATCAGGGCAACTCACCAAAATCTTCATGGGACCCTTTTAGGTTATACATGTCTAAACCCTACCTTCCCAGAGAGTCTGATTCAATAAGTACCTTAACTGAGGGACCCAAGCCCCTTGCATGATTTTGGTAAGGATTTGGGTTTGAGGACCAGTGGAGTAATTTGTGCAGGGAATTTGCCTCATGCTCTTTCTCTTTTTTTGTGTGTGACTTTGAATCTGTGCTTAATTTTGCAAGTCATGTAAAGTAATTGTTAACAAGCTATCTGGCTCAGGAGAGATCACTGGAGTGGGACCTCAGGTTGCTTATGAATGGATAAGTTTATTACCAAAGGAGCTATTGGGAAAATACCCTGAAGGGCAGAGAGGGCAGTAGTAAACCTGCGCAAGGGCTACCGGGGTGTTCCGGTGGCCCTCTCCACGTTGGCCAGTCAAGCCTCTGCAGAAGTTACTGCCCACAGGCCCATAGGACCTCAAGCAGTTTCCTGTTCTTTGTTGAGCTGTTTGTCTTCAGACTTGCTCGTTGGACTGTTTCAGACATTTCCAGCTACGAAGGCTAGCAGAAGCTTGTATACCACAAAATGACTCCGAGCCACTAACTCACCCGTAGTACTTTAAAACGCAGCCCATCAAAACTCCTACAGCATGGTGTCCAGGAGAAAAATGAGTCAGAGTGGAGGACAGTGGCCAGCTGGGTTGAATGAGGCCAAGACAATGGATTTTCAACTTGAAGGCACTGGTGACCTTGGGAAGGCCAGTTGGAGTGGAGGAGGGGTAAACGTCAGAGGGGTTGGGGAGAAGGTGAATCATACAAAAAGCTTTTCAGAGCACTTTGCTAAGAGGTGCCAGGTTAAAATCAAATCCATTTCTTCATTGCATACATAATGCCCAACACTGTTAGGATGTTGTGGGATACAAGGATACACATGACATGTGCCCTACTCCTGGGGAGGAAGGTCACAACACAACAAGGTTTTTTAAGGGGCTGCTGGAGCACACAGTAGGGGCCCCATCACCCTGTCTTGTCAGTTAAATAGGGTGAAGACATGTAAAACCACTAAGAAAATGGCCACACATTGGGGCACTTGGTTGGCTCAATGAAGCATCTGACTCTTGATTTCCGCTCAGGTTATGATCTCAGGGTCATGAGATCAAGCCCCATGTTGGGTCCCACGCTCAGCACGGAGTCTGCTTGAGATTCTCTTCCTTTTCCTCTGGTCCACCTCCCCACACTCACACTCTCTCCATCTCTGTCTCTTTAAAAAAAAAAAAAGGCAGAGTGGAGGGAAGAGACACATAGTAAGTCCCCAGTGTGTGTATTAAGAGTAATGACATCATTTACATAGCACATATACTGTATTAAACATAACGTAACTCATTCAGTCTTAGCACTAGTGACTAGGATTACTACTCCCATTTACAGATGAAACTGAGGCATAAAGACTATTGTGCCCAAGGTCTCAGGCTCTTAAGTGCTTTCAGTTTGTGCAACAACGCTGAGCCGCACGGCCTCCCGTTCCCCTGCGCCAGAGCCTGTGCTGTGTGCGACTGTAATGAGGGATGGCTTTTCCACGCCCCGTAGCAAGCCAAGAGCTAAAGCCAGGGAATATTCCAAGCCAAGGGGCAAGAGTGAAAAAGCATTAAAGGTGTAAAAAACTTGACGCCTTGAAGATGAATAAGTCCCCAGTGTGCCTTGAGGGTTGAGAGAAGGGACGGGGACCCAGAGAGGACCTGACAGGTTAATACTATCCAGGCCTGAAGTCCTTGGGCTCCTATTACAGAAATGAGGCTTCTTTCTAGGGCCACTAAGTAAAGAAGTTTTTGTGAAAGACTTTAAGTATGGGCAGGACTTGGTCAGATTTGCATTTGAGAACCTTCTCTGGGGGCCTAAGGGTATGGGGGAGGAGAAATGGAGAGAGCAGATAGGAAATGCTGCATTTCCCAAAGAAGGTCTGGAAAGAGTTCAAGTGGTGAGCTTAGAGTCAGCAAGAGAGAGAATTTAGTGAATTAAGGAGGATTTGGTAAGAGATTTGTTGCAAAAATCCTTGCATCTCCATTCCTTTCTTTTCTTCTCTACAGATGATAACTAGCCAAGGATTTAAATGACGGGGAGTCGAAGCTGGGAAGCTGGGGTCGCGGAAAACACTGACTTCTTAAAGCAAAGGGAATCGGGCCTAATCTTCAGGACCTGAGGTCAGAAAACCAAAAATTAAAGGAAGAAAAGAAGGCTTTTGGACTCAAAACTCTGAAACCCCATTTTTCTGAAGCTAAGACTTTGTCTTACATGTATTTGTCTGGAGACAAGGTTGGTCAACACTGAATGACAAAAAAGAAACCCTGATCTGACATGACGTGATCTCTGTTGGCATGTCCTTGCTTGTGCCACTGAACCAGCCCCACACCCCACCACCCCATCCCCAACTGCCCCGTTGTTTATAAGGCCCCAGACTAAGAGACAGCTCTCGGTACTCTTAGCACCGGCCTGGGGCTGTGTGTACCTCCTGGAGGGCTTGACCAATTCACAGGGGATCCATACCCATATCTAGACTTGTAAAGGATTCCTGATATAACATAGTTATCGGCATTGCCTGGGTAGTGAAAGGTCCCCCAATGACAGGTCCGTGATCAAAGGAGCGAGACTGATACAAAGCGAAGGTCAAGCAAAGCATGGAGAATCAAACTGACTGGTTGGGGCTGTCTCTTACAAAGAGGCGACCCCTCCCTGCCTTACAGACTAACTTTTATAGAGCAAAGGCCATGTGGTTGAACCTGGCCACACACAGGTAGCCAATGAGATTGTAACACACAGAGAAAGCTGCACAGTCATGCTAGGTCACACACGGGTGGCCAGTTGAATTACAATTCACCCCATAGTAGCTATTTGAACTAGCCTATCACCTTGGTCAGAACTGGCACCCAAAAGGGGGGGGCCCACACTCCTTCGTAGCTAGGGAGACAGTATGCGAGCCCCACTGATTGGATGTCTCCACCTGATCCTACTCATCCCTGCATTCGGGCTGTTATCTCCACCTGACCTGACCCACCCTTGTATTTGGGCTCTGTTATAAGGGACTGGTCAACCATATTTTACTGGTTTCCTAGACTTGCTTTTAAGTAAGTTCCCCTGGGGTGGGGGGGCAAGATCAGTGTAAGTTTTACTGCATAAACAACAAAATCACGGTTTAACCAGATGGAATCGCTCTGGCTAAATAGGCCCTTACAGGTAGCACTTAACTCTTGTGAACTTACACTACCAAAATTATTTTAGTAATTTAAAAATAATTTAGAATTCTTAGGAGGAGTCTCCATAATATATTGAATTTTTGAATTACTGCATTCAAATGCACATGTGCAGCATAGCAGACTATATTTTAATATAACTTTTTCAAACAGTTATCAAAGCTATGTTTCTGGTAATATTTTTATTTATTTATTTATTTATTTATAAGATTTTATGTATTTATTTGGCACAGAGAGACAGAGCACAAGCAAGGGGAGCAGCAGGCAGAGGGAGACGCAGGCTTTCAGCACAGCTGGGAGCTCAATGCTGGGCTCCATCCCAGGACCCTGGAATCATGACCTAAGTGGAAGTCAGATGCTTAACCGAATGAGCCGCACAACCACCCTCTGATAATATTTTAAAGTGATAATTAAGTTCATGTTCTATGAGACTGGACATGTAAAGTATATTTTGAAATTTCGTTGTATCACTTTTTTAATAGTCACTTTTAATATTGATTTTGTTTGATGAAACTGACATTGTCAAATTTCACTCTTCCTACTGTTTTAGGGCAGGTATGAAACAATGCACATATGCTTGGTAATAAATAGATTTTCTCATATTGATTACTTAAAACACCATTTACTGGGATAAGTCTTGTGTGTGTATCTCAGCAAAGAAACAAATGCATCGAAAAATGAAGTAACTTGTCTGAGTGCTGGTTATGGAAGAAGGGGAAACACAGATTTGGGGTTTAGTCCCATTCTATTGGCCTTGCTGCCTGTGGGACCAGGTTACTGGGAGTTCCTGCTACTTAAGGAGTAAGGGTTATGAATGGTCTCCAAGCCAACTGGTATTCAAATACCCTCACTTCATTTCTCCTTGAAATGGAAACAATTATACATAGTATCTAATATACCAATAAGTGTAAGAAACAATAATGTTTATAAAATGTTTATAGGCTTTATTTCAAAGAACTATTTTGTAAACATTAATTTTTTAAATGAACTCTTTTTCATTGTTTCACTCTACTTGTTAACTTTTTTCCAGGAATCCTTGAAATAGTGTTCAGAGCCCCGTGCTTTCTTTTGATGCTAAATTTTTAAATAGGAAATAAGAGAGGGGTAGAGTCCATGTGGGGTAAAAAAAAAAAAAAAAAAGCGGTGAATGAGGAGGCTGGGGATGTGGGTTAAGTGTCAATCAGCAATGTGCTCTCATCAGCCTTTTGAATTAATTTAATCTAAGTCTAAGGGGTGAATTCTAAATTCTCATTCTGATGCCAACATGTTACTGAAGGGTGTCAAGTAGGAACAGTAGGGCTGTTAACCCTATCTGTGGGGCTGTTAATCAAGACAAGATGTTAGTTACTCCTTGAACGAGGAGGTTGGAAGACAGAAGGAGGAAGGGACAGATTTTGGAGATAATTAGTTATTCCTATTAGAATATCTAATTAAAAATGTGAAGTTCTTTATAGATCCTGGATATCAACCTTTTGTCTGTACTGTCATTTGCAAATATCTTCTCCCATTCCGTGGGTTGCCTCTTTGTTTTGTTGACTGTCTCCTTTGCTGTACAGCAGCTTTTGATCTTGATGAAGTCCCAAAAGTTCATTTTTGCTTTTCTCTCCTTTGCCTTTGGAGACATATCTTGAAAGAAGTTGCTGTGGCTGATATCAAAGAGGTTACTGCCTATGTTCTCCTCTAGGATTCTGATGGATTCCTGTCTCACGTTGAGGTCCTTTATCCATTTTGAGTTTATCTTTGTGTACGGTGTAAGAGAATGGTCGAGTTTCATTCTTCTACATATAGCTGTCCAATTTTCCC
>PISX010017583.1:0-43015 GCA_004024625.1 Mellivora capensis
AAGAAACAAGATGGGATTGGGAGGGAGACAAACCATAAGTGACTCTTAATCTCACAAAACAAACTGAGGGTTGCTGGGGGGAGGGGGTCGGGAAAGGTGGGTGGGGTAATGGACATTGGGGAAGGTATGTGCTATGGTTAGTGCTGTGAAGTGTGTAAACCTGGCGATTCACAGACATGTACCCCTGGGGATAAAAATACGTTTATAAGAAATAAAAATTAAAAAAAATTAATTAAAAAAAATGGGCAGAAGACATGAAAAGACACTTCTCCAAAGAAGACCTACAAATGGCTGGCAGACACATGAAAAAATGTTCAACATCGTTAGCCATCAGAGAAATTCAAATCAAAGCCACATTGAGATACCACCTTACACCAGTTAGAATGACATAAATTGACAAGACAAAAAGAACAACAAATATTGGAGAGATTGTGGAGAAAAGGGAACCCTCTTACACTGTTGATGGGAAGACAATTTGGTACAGCCACTTTGGAAAACAGTGTGGAGGTTCCTCAGAAAGTTAAAAATAGAGCTACACTAGGACCCAGCAATTGCACTATGAGGTCTTTACCCCAAAGATACAGATATAGTGAAAAGAAGGGCCATAAACACTCCAATATTTATAGCAGCAAAGTCCACAATAGCCAAACTGTGAAAGGAGCTGAGATGCTCTTCAATAGACGGATGGATAAAGAAGATGTGGTCCATATAGACAATGGAATATTACTCAGCCATCAGAAAGGATGAATACCCAACATTTGCATCAACATGAATAAACTGGAGGAAATCATGCTAAGTGAAATAAGTCAAACAGAGAAAGTCAGTTATCCTATGGTTTCACTTATTTGTGGAACATAGGGAATAGCATGGGGGGTGAAGGAAGGGAAAAGTGAGGGGGGGTGGAATCAGAGAAGGTGACAAACCATGAGAGACTATGGACTCCGAGAATCAAACTGTGGATTTTAGAGGGGCTTTAGGGGTGGATGGGTTAGACTGGTGATGGGTATTAAGGAAGGCAAGGATTACATGGAGCCCTGGGGTTATATGCAAACAATGAATCATGGAACACTACATTAAAAACAAATTATGTACTGTATGGTGACTAACATACCATGATTAAAAAATTATAAAAAATAAAAAAATTTTTAAAAAGAGTGTGTACTCTCTTTTCTTCATACACTTCTCCAAAATACTTAAGAAGTTAATGAAAGTATGAACAGCATGAAATTGATTGAGAACTTTATGAGGGGTAAATTTTATATCATTGGGATTAATCTCTTATAGTCACTATGCAGGAAAAATAGACTAAATTTCATATATGTACTAAATGCAATAAGTCAGCAAAGAATGACAAATACCATATGACTTGTGGAATCTAAAAAACAAAACAAACCAATAATTTTTTTTAAAGCAGGCCACATAAGTACAGAGAACGAACCGATCGTTGCCAGAAGGAGAAAGGTGGTGGAGATGGGCAGAATGGGCGAAGGGAAGTGGGGGATAGAGGCTTCTAGTTATGGAATGAATAAGTCACAAGCATGAAAGGTACAGCACAGGGAATACAGTTAATGGCATTGTAATAGCAATGCATGGTAACAGATGGTAGCTACATTTGTAGTAAGCATAGTATAACACACAGAATTATTGAATCACTATGCTGTGCACCTGAAACTGTTACATTCTGTGCCAACTATACCTTGAAAATAAATAAATTTCATATAGAGATTCCCAATCATTTAGCATTCTCCTTCATTTTTATATTTAAAAAATCCCGTGTTATATTTTTGTCATAATAGTGATTGCAAAGCTGATCACACTACCTCTTGACCATTTATCTCACCAATGGCCTGGAACTTTATGTGATATAATAATTAGAATGGAGAGTTCATAGTGACTGATAAAGAACAGCAATTCAATATGGTTGTTCCTTGCTCCGCTGTCAAGACGGGGTCCTTAGGAGATAGCCATAATTTCTTTCCCAGTAAAGTTATCTGCACTATATCCATAATGCATACACAAGTGTCTCCTGAAATTAGAGGAACAAAACTCCCTCTGCCTCCTGACCCAAGATCCATTTCCCAATGCAGATCAGTCAAGTTTACACAAGAGAGAGGGAAGGGGGATAAAAAGCCTGCTTGAACAAAATGGAAACAAACTCTCTCCAGTATGGTGGTTAGAGTCATAGACTTTGGACTCAGATATTTGAGTTCAAATCTTGTCCTGCTTTAGCCTCTCCAAACTTCAGTCCTTTTATGTACAATGGAGATAATCTGGTTCATAAGACTGTGGGAAGCATTAAGTAAAATATCAGATGTAGAGTACTCAACACATGGTACACTCTCATCGTCTTCAGGGAGACTATCACTGCTGAATTCCCAAGAAACTGGGACAATAAAGGAATCTGCTCAAAAGAGTCTCAGGAACCAGAATATTTAGAGAGGGTAGGGTGGGTGATGGTGGTGAAGAGAAGGAGGAACTGAGAGCGGGTCAGAGAAATGGGCCCATTTTCTCCAATTTTTATCAAACCACAGCTTCCAATCTGGGGTTTAGAAATCTGGGTAATCATCCCAGGAGCCAGGAGTGCAGAAATGAATTGTGATAAGCTCAGCTGTATTATGGAAAACATTCTCAGCAAACTGCAGAGGAGAGATAGCAGAAAGATCCATGGTTAATGCGCTGCTCTAAAAGGACTTTCATAATTCAATGGGACACATGGGGATGTTTTGTGCTTTTGCCTACTCATAAACAGATAATAAGCACAGTGACTCACCTGTCAAGCAGAAAACTTGAACTTTCACAGTAAATCATCTCCTTGCTGCAAGCCTGGAGAAAACTGGAGGTTAATTTATCCTCAGTTCATTTCAATGTTTGCATGGTGAAAAATACTGCCATATATGGAAAAGAGTCAAATGGGCTTTGGAACTTTTCCTGAGGTAAGAATTATAAAAATTCATACCCATAAAGAATGCATATTAATATATTTCCTATGCTCACATATAAAGGTTGAAATGATCAATATAAAATTAGTACATCGTTTTCCCCCCAAACACTTTTATATCCAATTTTTCATTCGTATCAAATAACAAATACCATTAGATGGGGAGGGGAAATGTTATCTCCGCATTAAAAATGAGGAAACTCTGCCTCTGAGAGGTTATCTGGCTTGTTCAAGGTTTCAGGGAGCTAGTAAATGAAGGAACAAAAACTGTAACCCCAAACCAAGAAGACGCTTCTGTGGACATCACCGATGCTGCTGTCACGTATGTTCGCATCCCATGTGCGTCAATAGATTTTTATTACAGACGTTTGCAGGCAATGCTGCAGTATAGAAACTTAGACAAGGACATGTGTTCAGACATCTCATGGATATTTCCATGATTTGGCCCTTGAGTAGAGTACCTGCCTCTGATCTTTCCTGATATCACCTTTCAGGATGGACATTGTGGAAAGTGTCTACTCTTGATGCAGAGAAGTCCAATTTCTCCCTTTTCAGAAATTACATAAACCTACATCCCTTTCCATTGAGAATAATGCCAGGTATGTGTCTGATGCCACAGGTGTATCTGGACCACACAGTCTAGAAGGATACAGTCACAGAAACAGATTCTCTTCTCTCCTTCTCTGGATAACGGCATTCTGATTTTCCTTTGAGAAGCTGCCCTCTCTTCTCCTTCCAGTCACAAAAATCAGGGTGTGACTGCCCTACACTCTAGAAGCTGGCATGGTCTCTGAGAACTGACCACTGCATACCTCTAACCATAGTGACTGTTTAAAGTGGGGAACAAGGGCAGGGGAACCAGAATCATGACTTTGGCCAAAACTATCAGGAAAGAGACTCTTTCCATTGGATTTTTTTAAGCTGTGGATCCTAAGCCTGGAGGTGCCGGGAGCCCTCTCTGACATGACAGAAAATCTTTAACTATAAAAGGCAAAACAGGAGGATGGCAAGAATGTGTTCCTAGCAACATGAGTTAAGCATTTGATTTCAGCCAGACTTGAAATTGCCCCTGGACTTTTCCTCTCTGGACCAATAACCTTTTTTCCCCTAGGACTGTGTGAGTTGTCATGGGCCTCCAGAAGAATCTGCAATAAAGGAAAAACTCCTGACCTGGGAGACGTGGAGCTTAGGCCAGTCTCTGTCATTGAACTTTGGCAAATTATTTTGTGTTGCTGGGCTGAGATCCCTTTATTTATAATATTAGAAATCAGTACTGGATGTTCTTCAAATGCCTTTCTAGAGTTGAATATGGAAGAGGAGAAAC
Organism: Mellivora capensis; assembly: GCA_004024625.1. Classification (NCBI taxonomy): domain Eukaryota; kingdom Metazoa; phylum Chordata; class Mammalia; order Carnivora; family Mustelidae; genus Mellivora; species Mellivora capensis. The sequence continues at coordinate 4,263 of PISX010017583.1, forward strand.
TGTGGCCAATCTTCCACCTTGGAGTAGAACTAGGAAGAAAGTTATGTCTTTTAGTGAGCTCTTTCTCTGTTCCTGGCACTTTCAGGATAGCAGAGAGGCAGCCCTGTCCTCCACCCAATAAAGGCTACTGCAGAGAAAGGCCATGCCCAGGCCTTGCTGGCCACACTGATGTTCCAAAAAGATCTCATCTCATCTTCCCCACTTCTATTCACTCAACCAAGTACACCCCATAATTTTCATATCTCTTCAAATCTAACCAGCACACCAGATGACCAAATAATTATTCAGAGCCTAACTCTAAGCAAGATGTGGTGCTAGGTACTGTGATTATCAGCAGTCTGTTTTTATGTGTTTCCTCCTTGGAAGGGACAGAATACATTTTCACCAAATGAATGCCAGAGAAACAGATGAGCTTTGGAGTAAAGAGGAAGGAACATCTTGAAGCGTACTTAATCCTCCCTATTATCCACCCACCCATTCTTCTAGCACCCAATGACCAGGATATTGTTTCTGGGCTGTTGACAGTAGTTCTATTTTCTGCTATTGTTCCCCAGTGGATGAAACTTTAGCTTCAGTAAGCTAGACTTACGTTAAAGTGAATGTAACAATGTAATCATATGCAATTTGCCAAACATTTGTTGAGCTGTGACATCACATTTTTCATACTATATTTGCATGTGGGAGAGAAGCTTATTTTCTTGCTGCAGAAACTCCATTCCCATCGATGGCGGGGGGGGGGGAAAACCCCTTAAACTGGTACAAGATATCTCAGTCTCTGCTGGCTTATGCAGTCTCTTATGAACTTACTTAGTATTTTTTGGATAAATAGTCAAACGCAAGACTCTTCTTAGAACTCTTCTTAGATATCCACAAAATGGCACCCCCATAAGATGGCTCTTGGGTGGAAAGGAAAGCTTACCTGTTCTCTTTGTGTGGGGAAAGGAGTGATGTCTACCTGCTGGTCCTGGTGCTGTCCTCTTGTCCTCTCTCGCCTTTGAGAAGATGTCCTGCTTGTCCATTTGATGTCCTCTAGGTAGGAGCTGCTGATCCCTGTAGTCAGCATGACTTATGATCTTGTGACCTCATGAGGGTCCAGTGTTCCCCTTTACCTGTGTCTTTGCTAGAGCTGCAGATCTGCTACGTTTCAGCTGCCTGCTCCATCCCGCCCTGGCTCTAGGTGGTCCATCCGCAGCCTCTGCCATAGGGGTCACATTTTCCCCACAGTGATCCACGTAAGCCAGTTGGCCTTCCTTGTTCTTCCTTGACTTCCCACCTTTGAGAGCAGGTGAGAATGCTTGAATGTCTTCCATGCCCCACATGAGCTGACCAATCACCAGATCTCTTTTTTGCATAGGCATGGCATGCCCCGTCTACTTTTCTGTTTCCTGCTGTTTTCCCATTTTCGGGTGAGAGTTCCTTGAAGGTGGCCCCTCCCCAGCCCCCAAACAGGGTATGGAATGGAAACCCTTTCTGCTTCTGGATTTTCTTATTGACCTCTCTAGGTCTGACCCCAGGGACATGCCCTCTCTCTTGCTCTAGCTTTCTCTACTCCATGACTTTCTTCTAGAATCAGAAGGTATATTTGCCTCATCTTTCTGTCCAGTGAGGAATCACAAAGTAATATCTTCTTGGGCACCTGGATGTCACAGTCAGTTGAGCATCTGCTTTCAGCTCAGGTCATGATCTTGGGGTCCTGGGATTGAGCCCTATGTTGGGCTTCCTGCTCAGTGGGAAGTCTGCTTCTCCCTCTGCCCTTCCCCCTGCTTGTACATGATCTCTCTCAAATAAATAAAATCATTTTGTTTTGAAAAGATTTGAGAGAGAGTGAGAGAACATGCGCAGAGGGAAAGGGAGAAGCAGACTTCCTGATGAGCGGGAAGCCCTATGTGGACCTTGATCCCATGACCCCAAGATCATGACCTGAGCTGAAGGTAGACAGTTAACTAACTGAGCCACCCAGGCACTCTAAAAGAAAATCTTTTTAAAACAATATTCTTTCATGAATTATGACTTTTTGATACCTCCTTCCTTTTTCCTGAGCAATAAACTAGGCTTTAATGAAGGATGGGCACTGAGAGAAGATCATTTATATCAGAATGGAAAGTGTAAACATTTTGGTATTTTCTAAATAAGATTCCTTTTTACATCTAGAATATATAGAACTCTATGCTCATTTCCAGAAAGGGAGCCAAACATGGGCTTAAAGGGCATACAGAGGTGAATAAAACATGGTTTCTGCTCTCAAATAGCTTTTGACCTACTGGTGAGGATACAGCCACTGGCTTAAGGCATGGCAAAGAACCACATGTGGCCTGCACCACAGTGCCATGAGCTCCGAGAGGTGAATGGTTATACAGCTCCTTAATTTGGCAGCTTTTAGTCTAATTACTTCTCACAAATTCTGCAACTTAGGGACCACAGCCAGAAACCTGATTGGTCACAGTTTTTGAGCCTTGATGATTTCTGTCTCTTAGCAACCAAAGGGTAGAACTGAACTTGAAAGTGGAAGGGACCCACAAATATACTCCTTACCTGTGGGCTGATTATCAGTGGTATCCTCGCTGTGGGAGAGGCTGTCCTTTTATTCTGGGTAGGTGTAATTGATAAAGAAGGGCCTGGGATAGGGCTGCATTATATTAGAGCAGGAGTTCTCAAAGTAAGGCCCAACCACATCAGTTACTGGGGAACGTATTAGAAATGTCCCCACTCTACCCCTACTGGATCAGAAGCTCTGGGAATGGAGATATAAAGGAAAAACTTACCCAGTTTTTCCCTACGGTGTATGTCTTATGTGTCTTTTGTACTACTCACACAAAATACTCCACTTCTGACACTTTGGTCACTCAGCGTGTGAGGGTCCCCCCCCAACCCCATGAGCAACAGGAAATTCTGCAACATCAGCTCCATATCCCACAATTTCACACTTTCTGATGCTTTCTACCTGGAGTAGGGTCAGACTCCACTGGCTGAGGATTCAGCTCCACACGACTACCCCCAACCATTTCAGATGCCAACTGCAGGCAGTAGGTCCCAGGTTACCCACAATTTCTGTTCATTTTGGCTACAAAGGAGGTGCCTATAATCTCTCCTTGGGTTCCATTAATTTTCTAGAGCTGCTCACCAAACTCTAGGAAACTGGTTCATGTATGTGTTTACTAGAGTTCTGTTCCCCACTGAGCAAGAAGCCTGATACAGGACTCCAGCCAGACCCTGGGGTCATGACCTGAGCTGAAGGCAGGCACAACCCACTGCACCCCCTAGGCATCCCCACGTGGACCAGTTTATTAAAGGGTATGCTAAAGGATACAGATGAACAGCCAGATGAAGAGATTCATAGAGTGAGGTCTGGGAGGTCCCAAGGGCAGGAGCTTCTGTCCCTGTGGCGTTGGGGTGCACTAGCCTCAATCTATTTGTCCAGCTGGAAGCTCTCCCAACTCAGCCTTGGGGTTTTTAGGGAGGCTGCCTCAGGTAGGCACTATCAGTCATTAACTCCATTTTTAACCCTTTTCTTTTCTCAAGAGAATGGGGGGAGGGGCTGAAAATTCTAGACTTCTAATCATCTCTTGCTCTCTGCAGTGACCAGTCTCATCTACACCCCATGTAGGAGCCCACCCAGTCACTCATTAAAACAAAAGATACCCCATCACTTAGGAATTTACAAGACTTTCGGGAGCCCTGTGTCATAGGGATGGGGTCAAAGATCAAATATGAAAACCAGAGGTGGTCCTAGTGCTTTTGTCATGAGGAAATCCCCAGGGGTTTAGGAGTTCTGTGTCAGAAACGGGGATGGAAACCCCTGAGTATGTCTTATTAAAAATCACAATGTTGTAGGGGCATAGCTCTCTGTCTTAACAAGTCTTCCAGGTGCTTCTATTGCATGCAAAAGTCTGAGAACTATGGCTCTAGTCTCCAAAACTGTGCAGCTCCACACCTGGACTCAGGGTCTGGCAGCATCAGCATCACCTGGAAACTTGTTAGAAATGCAGCATCTCAGGGGCGCCTGGGTGGCTCAGTGGGTTAAGCCTCTGCCTTCGGCTCAGGTCATGATCTCAGGGTCCTGGGATCGAGCCCCACATCGGGCTCTCTGCTCAGCAGGGAGCCTGCTTCCTCCTCTCTCTCTCCCTGCCTGCCTCTCTGCCTACTTGTGATTCTCTGTCAAATAAATAAATAAAATCTTAAAAAAAAAAAAAAAGAAATGCAGCATCTCAGTGTCTGCCTCAGAGTTATTGAACAAATCCCTCTTAAACGAGGATTCCCAGGTGATTCTTACAAACATTAAAGTTTGAGAACCACTGCTCTAGTGACTGGACTTATAGTCAACCTGGCTTGTAGGTCATAGGTAGACAGGATTATTTTAAAGAAAAGTATGTTTCTTTCTCCCTCTGTTCCAGCAGGCCCTTCCAGTCAAAACTTCAACATCTGAGAGGCAAGTGTCACACTACAACTCAATTGTGCGCACGAAAGAAGTAGCTCTATTTTTTTGGTAACTGGTCTCTTCTTCCTTTGAGTCACCAACCTGCTGGGTAACAGGGTAAAAAAATTATTCTGTTTGTGAATTTAAAATATCTCCACCTCCACTTGCGTAAACTGTCTAATTGGGTTAACGCAGCTCCTTTGGAGTAAACACTCAATTTTTCAGGTATGTTTCACATATCTTAGTTCCTCCCATGATGGCTCTGGAGTACAAGAGACTTACAGGCCCTTGTAGTGACAGGGGTGAGGCCCGGTTAAGCTGCTGAAATAGCCTTCTATGCAAGTTAGAAAAAAAAATGTGTCTTCCTTAAGACATTTTCTTTCCTGTCACACTGATTTTATTAGAACACTTTGCTGCCAGTGCTCTAAAGCTGCCATAATAAATGTACAAATCTACAATGTCTGTGAAATGAATGGTGCCCCTTAGACATAGGTTTCTTGTGCAGTGCTCAACCTGCTCAACTGTATGCTAATCTCTATTTTTGTACCACATTGATATACCTCATCATGAGTATGGGGTTTCTCCCATACTCAGAATGAGTTTCTCCCAGAAGCTTGCAGCTGCCTGTAGGGAAAGCAGGTTACCAGCATTGACTATTCTCCCCCACCCACTCTGAAAGTTCCTACTGCTCCTCTGGTCATGAAGTTCAACACTTGTCTCTGATGTATTTATTCTAATTCTTCTTTGTCTCCTCCCCACAGTCCACGGGTTCAGGAGGTTAGGCTTTTTTTTTTATTTCTTGCATAACAAGAGCTTTGTTTATATCTTATGTCCTCCCTTCCCTTGGCTTTTTGAAGACTCCAAGTTTAAGTCACCCAATCTAGTTCTTTTTATGAAATGTGAGCTGAAGGTTTCAAAAATTCTTTTCTTTCTCCATAATGTCTAGCTTTCGAGACTCTGCTCACTAGTGACTCACAAATAATATTGACTTCCTTTTTCTAGCTAAAGTTTACGCTTTTCCTGAAGCATGAGAACACATCGGTTCAGTGCCTGGGCTCCTCAGATCAGTGGTATTTACTAGATTTGAAAACATATCAGGAAAGGTCTCAGAAAAATTGAATCGTTTTACCTTTCTTTTGCAGAACCTTATCGAAGCCTGTAAAAAGAAGCTCAAAAACTCCAATGTCATGATTTTTTAATTTAATTTAATTTTTTTAGCAATTCCCTGATGTGAGAGCCTTGGTAGGCATTTTTTGAGCCCCAGCTTGTAGCAAGAAACAGTTTAAACAGTTATTTTTTTTTTGCCATTTACTAACAAGGGCTGCTAATTTCACTGGCTAGGTGTGTCCTCACTGCCCTTTCATCATACCTCCTCAGACCTGCTTCTTCAACAATCTGACATCATCCTCATTTCCATGTTCCAAAACTTTGGGGTTTAAAAAGTGGGGAACACCTGACTCAGACTGATTTGAAGAACAAGGAGTCTTATTTGGTTCATGTAACTACAATGCTCAGAGACTCATCACATCATAGGAACGAGCTCCAGGGCTCCGTGATTCCCTGACTTCTTCTTTCTTCCATGTGATGGTAATTTCATAACTGCAAGATGACCGTCTAGATTCCAGCACTGCGGCCTCGGGGCACATTATTCAGGGCAAAAGCCTTTGTCCCAGCATTACAAGCAGGTTAGGTCACATGCCCACCACTCAACCCATCATTGGTCCAGGGCATTGGGCCGCTCTGACTGGCTTAACTGAGGTGTATGCCCCACTTTGGAAGCCAAGAACTACATGGATTTTGAAGGGAGTGCCATGTCAGTCAACCTGATGCACAGGCATCTGGGTCATTAGCCAGGATCTACTCAATCTTATCAATGAGCCTTGCGCTGCAAGATAGGGAGGCAGCAAAAAACCAGTGAGGTGTAAAGGACCATGATGGCTTAGATAACGTCCCTGGTAATTGCTAGCCTCTGTTTTCTTAGCCTCATGTAATCCTCCCTGATTCTGGTATAAACCTGAAAGAGGAGGGCATCCCAGGGGTGACAAGTTTGGAATTTCCTATAGCTTGGTGATATCTGGGCTGGGAGTTACAATTAGGTTGACTTAAAGAAAAGGCAGCAATATTTTCCTGTTAGCACCGAATCAGTGAACAAACTCATGCCATTGTAGAGTCTGCAATGAGAGCAAGTCAATTTTTTAACATCTTACTAAAAATTTAGGGAATGAACATCCTAAAATTTCTTTAGTAAGGGATGATAGATGGAAATCAACATGACACTTCCTGTTTTTATCCATTTAAGATGAGTAAAATGTCATTGGTAATATGTGCTTCTGTTTTTTAAAATTATTTTTAAAGATTGTATTTATTTGAGACACATAGAGAGTACAGGAGTGGGGGGCGGCAGGCAGAGGGAGAAGCAGGTTCCTCGCCAAGCAGGGAGCCCAATGTTGGGGCTCAATCCCAGGACCCTGGGATCATGACCTGAGCCAAAAGCAGAGGCTTGACTGACTTAGCCACCCAGGAGCCTCTATCATTTCTGTTTTAACAAATTTAACAAATGTTAATTAAGACTTTCTTAAAAGGAAACTCTTACTCTTTAAACTTGTTTTCCCATATAATCTTAAAAAAGTTTTCAACCCCAAATACAAATTGTTCAAGGATTTCAGATACTCAGCTCCAGGGTTAGGATAAAGGGTGAAATTGTACCATTCTTGATTCACTCCATTAATTGACTTATTACTTATTCACCCAAAAAGCAATCTTGATCACCAGTGAGAATAACCTTTACAGTAGCCCTTTTAGGGGTCAGAACAAGATCTGTAGAGCAAGAAGGAGAGTCTCTGCCTATCTCAGACACTGCTTTGCTTTGGCAACACTTTAATCCAGGGAAGATGGGGCAAGTGCTACAGTCCAGCAGGTCCTCCTTTCCCGTAGTCCCTTTGAATACAGAGGTCACACTTTCCCTTCTTGGTTGAACCACCAGAGATGTCACTGAAGGCCTCTCCCTGAAGATTCACAGCAGCATTCCTTAGCATCAGCAACTACTCGTCAATTCCACGAAAGGGTGAATGGCATGAGAAAGGATATTGTTCAGTTATCAATATTTTTAAAAACACTAATAGAACCTAATAGATCTGGCAGTCATGCGCAGGCTTCCAAAGGCTCATGGTACCCCTCTCTGGGGCATTTCTACAAAGGCACTTTTTAGTCCATTATTTTAATCCTTTGATATGATATAATTAACTGGGGAATGAAATCAGGTTTTCCAAGTTAATCCATTTGTAAGTAAGTGTCAATAGTCTTGGAGCCAAGACCAGAGATTTTATAATAATTTTGAAAAGATTTCTGTTAGAAGGATGTTTATGAGTTCAATTACACATCCAAGAAGGATCAATGAAGTGACGAGAGATCACCTTAATATTTTTCATAGCACTGGCAAGTCAAATCATTGTAGAGCAAGATTTCCTGATTGTATTTGATTCAAAATTTATTGAGCACACATTCCCTAGATAACAAAATTTATATTTTTATTCTCAAACTTACACCAACAATGTGGAGACTTTCTTAGCTCATTTCTTTATTGGCTTGCTTTTTTGAACGCATAATTGCAACATCATTTGAGGAATCATAACCTATTTCCTAAATGTGTAAAAATTCACTGGTGTTTCATAAAGACTTAAAGATTAGACTAATTGTAGGCAGAAGAAGCAGATTACAGGCCATTACATATTTAATGATATGCAAATGCCATTAAATGATGACTGCATTACTCTTCTTTGGGGAGGAACAGATTCAACAATTCAACACAATGTACATTTTTAGTGCTGAGATATATCAATAATAAATTTGAAATTGAAAATCATACATATATTGAATTATATCTTGAATTTCATAGATAATAATTTTATTATAGTAGACAAAATTGCAAACTTCTGATAGCTCAAATATTTTGTTTCTACTTATGTGAAAAGGGTGAGTGTTTTCTAACATGGGTAAGATAACCAAACAAATACAAGTTATTCATGTTGTATCCACATCCTGCAGAAATTACACAGTTATGTTCTCTTACACGTGGACTGACCAAATTTGAGCAGCTGGAAAAAATGATACTAAAATCATACATGGAGTTTAAACCAAGTGAAATTACCTGATAGTTACTAAGGTTGTCAGAAAGCAGGAAAACAAAGGATACAAACTGAATTTCACCATTTCCTCTCCGTCATTTCTAATTTATAGGGGATATTTCTTGTTTCTTGGGTAGAACATCACATTACACTACTCTGCCCTTTGGAAGAGACGGTGGGAGGGGTGGGGGGAGTGGAAATACAATGTTCTAAATAGAACATGATCGACATCTAGTGGCCACAGGCAAGGCCTCTGTGTGATTTTTCTTGGCCAGAGACAAATGATGTAGCAAAAAAAGGATTTTTGGAGGAGAAAAACTCTAAACTCCTGCATGGCTTTCTTCTCCTTCACCCAACTTTGACCCAATTTTGCCACTGTCTGCTTATTCCTGCAAACAAGGGGCATTCAGCAAATGCAACTAAATAACATGAACTTAATCACATTGTGCTCTATCTTTAAGCTGTACGAAATGCCAAAGAATAAAAGAAATGGTCCTTTTTTAAAAAAAAGTTGAATCCAATCAAGTGTTTATATTATGAACAAAGAACAACACAGGACATTCCTGCTTTCTTTTAAATTAACCTCCTATTATTCTCCCCCATAGGTGACTGCCCAGAAGATGTTAAAAAAAATATCCCAGTTGGAACTGGATTTTTCCAGAATACCATTTTCCAGAATAGTCCTTGGTAGCCACTTCTGACTGAAGGAAAGAGAAGGGAGTAGGGATTGGCAGGGAGGATCTTGACAATGTCTTCCCCTACCCCCCCCCCCCCCGGCTTCTGATCTAGTAAACAACAAAATGAAAACACCCACAAGGAGGATTATTTCAGAAATTAAGGAGGTAATATGTGTTCTCCTCACTGGTATTAGGCATCTTGTGCAATAGCACAAACACATGTTAAAAGACCCCAGGAATTTTCGTTGGTTTGTTTTTGTGACATGGGACAGATTATTTGTATCTATGAATATGTGTTATTCGTGTGTGGGTGTGTCTGTTGGAGGAACAGCCTACCGATTCGTGGCAGGGTCATGGTCCCGATGGACCTGGACAAAGAAGTCTATTATCACAAAGGCCTTCTTGGGTCAGGGAGTTACAGTAGCTGTTGTGTTTCCATAGCAACCTGTGGATGGGCTCAGCCAGGGAAGAACTGAGGCCCCATGCATAAATGACAGAACGATGACAGTGGTGTCTGGACTAAAGGAAGCCCAGGGTGAGATAAAAGTGTTGGAAAAAGAAATGCTTACATGCCATGCACCACAGATTCTATTTTAAAATTGGTACTGCGTATTTCAAAATAAGTAAGTCAAGTTCACAAGGTCAACAGAGGCAACTGGCAAATAATTGTTTATCTGATACTAACATTTAAGAATTTAAGAACATAATGTCTTGGGGAGAATTTATGGCTTAAACTGCAAAGAGAAAATGGAATAAATGAGGTTGGGAAAGCAGATTTGCTCAGATTGCCCCTATGGAGATAATGCTATATCATTTGATCCAAACGAGGTGGTTATTTTTGATTGTTTTCATGTTTCCTTCATCCATGAAGCTTCTTCAGACGAGGTAGGAAAAATGGAGGTTTTAAAATGCTGTGCTCAGTTTCCTCAGTGGCTTATCTAAGATGTCTGAGTCCATTAGATTAAAAAATTGGGGTGCCTGGGTGGTGCAGTCAGTTAAGCATCTGACTCTTGACTTTGTCTCAGGTCATGATCTCAGGGTCGTGAGATCGAGCCCCATGTTGGGCTCCCCATTCAGCAAGGAGTCTGCTTGAGCTTCTCTCTCTCCCCCAGCCCTCACCCCAGACATGTGCTCTTTCTCTCTCTCTCTAAAATAAATGAATAAATCTTAAAACAACAACAACAACAACCATTCTGAATAAGGAAATAAAAAGTCTGGAATTTAAACAAATTAAAAATGGATGTCCACCCCTCCATTCATGGTGATGTCCTCAGTGTGTGTCTCCTCGGCACTGTGAACTCCTAGGAGCAGGCACTACTGAGAAGATGCCACAGAGCCAGGAACAACAAAGGCCCTTCAGTTACCTTGACGGGTGTGTTCAGCTCCCTGGAAGAAGTAACCAGAGCAGGGGTGTGCTGGAGCTGGCCCCAGTCAGCTCACATGGCCACATTCCTACCCCAGAGTCCTGGGGACATCTCTATCTCTTGGGTAGCTGTCCACTAATCCTGATAAAGATGAGAATAAGTAATAATGAACATCTAGACATCTCATCACCTTCTGCAAAGTGGTTTTCACATCTACTTGTTAAAAGCAAGTGTTATTCTTGCCCCTGCAGTGGACAATTCTTTAAGGCCAAACGGTGGATGGTCCGTGGTGCTCCTGTCTGGGTCTTCTGCCAACCAAGTCCCGGGTGATAATAGCTGTAGGGTCTTTCTCCTTCCAGATATACTTACAGTTTATTCATTTTTTATATTTTTTAAGACTTTATTTATTTATTTGACAGAGATCACAAGTAGGCAGAGAGGCAGGCAGATGGAGGGGGTGGGGAGCAGGCTCCCCGCTGAGCAGAGAGATCGATGTGGGGCTCGATCCCAGGACCCTGAGATCATGACCTGAGCCGAAGGCAGAGGCTTAACCCACTGAGCCACCCAGGCAACCCCATACTTACAGTTTAATGGAGGACTGTAATTAAGAACTAAAAAAAGCTTTCCAAAACTGAAGGCTTAACTTCCCACTGTCAGACTGTAGAAAATTTTAGATCATATCTAACGTGCTTTGCCCTAAAATCTGCACCGCATCCCACCACTGTGGGTCTTCTAAGACTGGCCCTGTTCAGACAGGATGGATACACTGCTCAGAGATTTTGGCAGCATGGTTCCTTTTTAACCTATCCTACAACATTCTAAATCATTGATTCTTTGTTAGTCATTAGGTAGGACGTTCTTATAAAGGGTGCCATGAATTTGTATTTGCTGCATCTCTTTATATAACCAGCTGAGGTAAAGTCCTAACCAGCTCTCTGTAACAGATGAGCTTAGTTACTATCCATATGATTTATTATATTTCCAGAAGCATTCATTAATAAAATAACCCCTCTCCCCTTTATCCTGATCTAAGTCCAATGACTCTCTTGAACAATTCTTCATGCATATACACTTTTTGCATCCCTAAAGAAAGAAATGGTAGAAATGTTAAAACAAATAAACATAAAGGAGGAAAAGCAACTCTGGAGGGAAGTGATTGGGGGTTCAAGCCTGTCTTTGCTTCCAACTAAATGTGTAATCTTGGACAAGACACTCAATCAACATCAGAGTTTCTAGAAATGGGCAAAATTGGTTTTGGGATTCTTAGTTTTATAAGCATTCAACTTACAGGCTGCCAATAATTTATCAATAATTAATCAAAGGTAAACTATTTTAATTACTCTTTATTTTAATGGTGTATATTTAGCTTTTAAGCATATGTAGATGTATCTGTGTGACCAAACAGAATCTATTCATTCTCCAGAAACTTTATGATCAGAAAAATGCAAAGAACAGAGAATACACAAGTGACCTCAAAGCAAGTGTACCTGTGTACCTGAACCATCACAGAAAATCTTAATAGAAAATGTAGTCAGTTTGTGTACTCACTGATTTTACTATTGAAAATATAGTCTTTCTTGTTCCCAGGATGTTTGTTTTCTAAGGTGAGGGCACTAAATGGGACCAAGACATTTGTTATTAGATCATTTTGTAAGGAGGGGGAGAAGGACCAGAGAGGAAACAGGAAAGAGAAAGAACGAGAGGAGGAGTAGTGTATGATTTAAAAAAAAAAAAATCCTTAAAAATCTGGAAAAATACTTTGGTTCATAAAAAGTTTGCTTAACTAGTGCCTACTTAAAACTAGGCAGGGTAATTTCCACAACAATAAAATATAAACATAAAAAATATATTTTATCAAGATTTTCTAAATATTCTAAGTCCAAAAAAAGTCCCTGACTTTAAGATTTAAAGGAATAAGTGCCTTCGGTCTCTATGTCTTTTGTGTAGACATTAACTTCCTGGTAATTTCAGCTATGTTGTACTCAAATGTAATTTTTTTAAAATTATGATTTTAAAGAAATGAAGAAGACCTCTGAGCAGCCGAAAGAGTGTTCACGTAGCCCATAGCTTTATATTACAGAAGAGGCCTTCAGACTCCTATTTGCTTTTCTTTAGTAAAAAGTCTTACAAGCTCAATGACTTAAGTTTCCAAGCTGACATAAGCTTCATAAGGCTTCCTGAGAACATTTCTTTTGTAATCCCAGTACTTAACACAAAGCCTAGTACATAGATGGGCTCAATAAGCATTTGTTACCTAATGAGAAGATTAGAAGCAGTATTTAGTAGTTGGGGTTGCTGGAGACAGTTACATACAGTTGGGAAAAGTGATAGTTGGTGGTCTGAAATCTATTGAAAGTGACAAAAATCATGAAAACTGGACACAAAGCTCACTGAATTAAGGTCACAGATTTCCATACATCTACTAACCTCTGAAAGGTTACAGCATAGATAAAACAAAACCAAACCAACCAATTGTTATTGGTAATAATGATCTTGAGTCATTAAAATACTATTGAATTTTTTAATACTATTGAATTTTATTTAATATTCAATTTAATAAAAGGGAGCCATACAGTACACTTCCAAAAGATTTCCATTGAAGAGGATTAAAATATTCAATTGGAACACTTTGTCCCCTCCCATGCTTAATTTCCTCTTCAAAATGTAACCTTGATGTTATGATACTGTGTACCTTAAAAAAATTCTTTGCTTCTATTCCAGGATTTCTAATTCCATGGTGTCTCTTGTAGACATAGAAAGTATGCTTTTTCTTTGTACTTTTGAGTTATTAAGCTTCCCAGTGCAGAATTTTAATATACTCCACATATCAGATCTTCCCGTTTCAGTGACAAAACAGTATAGAATGGGATCTGCAACACAGTTTAAACTTGTTAATGCAACCGTGATTCTGTACATTTTGTAAGTCTGCTTCCCAGACTTATGGTTAAACGTAAGTTTACTGAAGTTCCCATCATGCTCTAAGATGCTCCGAATCAGCAGCATCACATGAAAGGGAGTAAAACACAAGACAAAAGTCAGTGTGATGCTAACGAGAAGTTTTATGATTCTCTTCTTTTCACTGTTTTCTGTGGCTTGGTTATGCCGCACGGCTTGGTAGACCTTCTGGTTGCAAATCATGATGATGACCAAGGGTATTGCATAGCCTGTACACGTCCTAAAGAAGTTGAAGTGGATTTGCCACTTCTCCAGGGGGTATTTGTCATAGCACAAAGTAAAATTAGACTTTTTGGCATCGCAATATTCTATAGTGGTTTCATCTTCCCACAGAATGATACCATTGAATATGGTTTCCAATACCCAAATGGACAGGCTGACCATGAAGGCAAATCTTCTTGTCCTTAGAAAAGAAAACCTCAAAGGGTAGACCACTGCTAAGTAACGATCAACGGCGATGCAGGTGAGGAAGGCCGTGCTGCTGTAGAAGTTCATGTACATGAAGAAAGCGCTCCCCTTGCACAAGGCAGGAGAGAAAGTCCAGTTGTCATTATTCCAAGTGTAATCAATCCACAGAGGGAGAGTTAATGTGTAGAGCAGGTCTGAGAGTGATAAACTGAAGAGGTAAATTCCTAGCTCATTCTCCTTCTTTGCTTGCAGAAAAGACACACATAGAGATCCGATGTTGGCTGGGACACTGACTATGACCACAAAGATGTAAACAATCGGAAACAGATAGTGATCCAGGTCGTGCTGTTCTTCAATACACGTGCTGTTCATTTTCTCGTATGAAGGTGGCAGTTGCATTTGTTCTTAGATGGTAAATAGCAAGGTAAGTCTTGCCCCCTTCCAGTTTGCTTTTAGCATCTCCTTCTTTTTTACGAATATGTGTCCATTTTTCTTTGCTTTCAAAAGTTCTGATTCAATCATTGGTGCTTTTAAAAGGTGGGTGTAGATCAATTTTCATAAAGATATCAATAGTTGAACAACAGACTCCAGCCTCCTGTCAGTTAGCCACAATGGTCAGTAAATTTTAATGAGCAGAAGTCCATGTTCTTACTATCACAGGATGCTGATGAAGAACCCCAGCAACCAACTGGGCCATCCCTCAGCATCGGCAGAGTGTTGTCCTCATTTTGTTTTCCTTCACAGAACTCAGGAGATTGGTGCATACATGAATAGAGAAGGCTTTGTTTTCACAGAGACTGACATCTGTTTTTAACATGCCTTTGTTTCTGTAAAGAAAGATGAACTCGAATAGCTTAGGTGTTTAGCGGGTGCCGCATGCTTTTGAAACAATCTTCTTTTATTTCATTTCTTGTAGATATCAAAAATGTATTAAATTACAATGAAGGTGTTTAAAAAGGTAAATTATTTAATTGACTTCAGTGAATAAAATCAAGCTGAGACATTTTTCTCTATTTCAAATAAGAATTATCCACAGGGTGATAGATTAGAGGGAATTCTGTTTCTCACTGGACACGATCACAAAACAGAAGTGACAAAGTCATTTTCAGAGCTAATAAAAATGGCCGATGTAATGATTTGTTTGTAATCAGTAAATGCTTTTGAGTTATATGAACTGTATAGTTACATGATTTCAAATGTTTCATTTTGTATGCAATCTAGGTATGAGGCACTTTCGCTATCAGCTCGTTAGCCAAGAAAATAGAGTCACAAAAAATTTAATAAAGTGAAATATTGTAAAATATAGCAGCTTGATGAAATGTCATAAGTAATTAGACAACACTGCCTCTTTTGCTTTCCCATTGCTTCCTTCATGGGCATTTTTATCTTTCCTGTACTTTTGTGAAAGAGAGGGCAGAATGTTCTTAATTCTGGGCAAAATCTTTCCACCATCAGTGTCTACCTTTGTAACTGATTGTTTATTAGCTTAGTTTTTTAAAGGTCTGCTATTATAGATTCACACAGGAACAGAGACCCCATCCTTCTTTTCATAGTGGAGTAGAGAACTACTTTAGTCTCTATTTCTTTGCTAGTGAGGCCTATTCCTGCTTTGGATGACTTATGTGATGGGGAGCTTACACTCCATAGAGTCACTGTGCAGGGAAAGAAAGATTTGTCTTCTTGTTATGTGCTTGAGGACACCAAAACCACCTCTTTCCAAGTATGAATGAGCCCTGAGCACAACAGAGGCCTTGCCACCATGAGCCACAGGATTCTGGTAGCAGAAAAAACCATATTCAGAGTACCTATTTATGTCAGTCTTAAAGTAGAGAACTGAAATCCTCCAAATCTTCTTGTTTAACTACACCTAGAAATATGAACAAAATGTGAAAAAACAACCTTTTAAATCAATAGGCGAACTTCCAGAGAGGGAAAAAAAAAAATGGGATGGAAAAAAAGGAATTGGGAGCTAAGATCAGGAAGGTACGTGAGCAGAAAACTCTGGACGTCCTGGAGGCCGGTGTGAGTTGGAAGATGTGACTAGAGCCTCTAATGCAGAGAAGCTAGAGGCAGAATGCAGACGTGTGAAGGCAGGAAGTGGTTCTCACCATTGCACACATGTGGGAGTGCTGGAGCCTCACGCAAAAGGTGAAATGCTGTCCTCACACAAAAGGTGAATTAGAAAATAAATGTAAGAAACAACAAACTGGATAGCTTCTTGCAGATGGTGGGGAGAGCTGGCAAGTTCCCTGTCTCTGCTGTGTTTCCCTGAGGAGCCAAGATGAAAAATCCCTGAGGATTCATGGCCTCTGGCTGGTCCTCTCTTGGGAATGGGGCCTGAGTCTACACTCCTAGTTTAGTCCTGTGATCTGCACGCCAGACAGGAACTCGTGCTAGATCTATGTGCTCAACTGCCTCAGTCATCAAGGAAATACAAACAAAAACCACAATGACACCCACCTGAATGAATAAAATGAAAAAGGCAGAAGTTACCAAGTTGTGGTGAGGCTGTAACGTGCCTGGGACTCTTATATACTGGTGGTTGGAAAATTGTTTTGACATTTACATATACTGTGTGGTTCAGCAATTCCATTTCCAGGTATCTGGTCAACAGACATACATACATGTGTTTACCAAAAGACGTGGGGTAGAATAAGAATGTTCACAGTAGCCTTATTTGTAGCATACCCCAAGTGGAATGAGCACTTGCAGCAGAATAGAGAAGTAAATAGATCAGTAAATAGATAAGTATATATTAAAACAATTGAAATCTATATGTCACTGAAAACGAACAAAATTATTGTTGTGTACAATAACACAGTTGAAGCTCAGAAACATAATGCAGAGTGATGGAAAAAAGCAGACACAAAAGAATATATACTAGGTGATTAAAAAGTAGGTAAAGTTAATCTACCCTGTCAGAAATCAGAGCAGTGGTCCATCTATTAAAGGCTTTCTATGTGCTAGGCACCCTTTAAAATGGCATGCATATTTGTTATAACTTAGGTGTTACTACTGTTCTGTGCCATTTATTATAACCTTATATTACAAATAAAGAATTGAGCCACATATTAAGCCATTAGCCTGGAAATACCTATTTAATCATGGGTAGAACCTGGCCACGATCCTAGGTTGGAATGCTAAATAAAGCTTCTTGTCTGTTAACTATTTTGCCTTCTGCTTTTTACATAAAAATGCCTTAGAAAGCTGATGTGTTTTTGCAGCAAAGTAGACCAGCTTTGTTGAGAAAGAAAATAATTATTTCCTATTTTCCACTAAAATAGTAGCACCAATAGATTAATACAAGTCTTCTCACCATAATAACAGATCTAATTAAAGAAAATAATTTGTGAATAATCATTTCCGTAAATTGGATAGAAGGTGACCACAGGTTTTCTAGAACACATCACTTTCATGTTGTCTGTTAGACTATACAGGCTTCAAATAAACTTGTAAAAATCATCATCTCACATCATGTCCTCCCACTTAGTACAATGTGTTGTTATGTGCCCACGGATTCCTTTTCTATAATGGATAATGTATTGGATTTACTTAGACAGGCTCTAATTTTTCCTGCACTTGATTTGAGAACTAGATGGCTAAAAGGAACATTTATCCTGCTACCACACTCAAAACAATCTCCCAGTTCTTAAGAGTCATGAAGCTGAGCTTCGGGGTCTATTTTGTTGAGTTTAGGAATCCTCTGTGAATTATCTCAAAGCTGAAATTAAGTATCTTTCAGCACTCGTAATGTGGTAAGGAAGAACATGTAGTGAAGACTGATTGTGAGATTGATATATATGTAACGTGATATGTCTGCATTGTTGCAAAAATCATGTGGAGCTGAAGTCCACATCTGTCTTGTCAGTTCAGATGCAAGAGCGAACTCTAGAGGGGTGCCTGGGTGGCTGAGGGCCCTGGGATGGACCCCCCATCAGGCTTGCTGCTCAGCTGGGAGTCTATTTCTGCGGTTCAGTGGGGAGTTTGCTTCTCCCTCTCCCTTTGCTCCTCCCTCGCGCATGCACTTCCTCTCCCTCCCTCTCTCCCTCATTCTCTCTCTGAAGTAAATACATAAAATCTTTTAAAAAAAGAAAAAAAATGAACCCTAGAGGTTATACCACCTGCAGGCATGGCTGGACTGGCCAGAGAACCTGTAGGAATGCAGTCCCACTGGCTTACAAGTAGTTAATCAGCACTACCTTAAAGATATAAGTACTATATGTACCTAATGAAATCTGTAACAGAAGGAATAAAGATATTTTTCAGAATCTAAGTCTCCTGAGATGGAAAAGACCTTCAGGAGGCCAGCTGAAGCAGGATCAGAGTACCTATTAACATGACTTCATGGGCCTCCACTCAACAGTGTCCACCTTTGGGACACCTGGGTGGCTCAGTGGTTAAGCATCTGCCTTCAGCTCAGGTCATGATCTCAGGGTCCTGGGATCGAGCCCCACACTGGGGTCCCTGCTCAGCAGGGAGGCTGCATCTCCCTCTCCCTTTCCTTCCCCTGCCCCCCCACTGCTCACTCTCTCTCTCTCTCTTCTAAATAAATTAATAAATTCTTATAAAAAAAAACAAAAACAAAAACAGCATCTGCCTTCTCAGGAGACCTTTGGTAGCATGATCTCATGGGCCTCCACTCAGTGATGTCCGCTTCCTCAAAGACCCTTGCCCCAAATTTTGCCCTTCAGAGCCCTCACTTGCAAGCCATGGGGCAGTTCAGGGCTCTAGAGAATGAGCTTCCCATTCTCCTGGGTGGTACCACACCAATTCCTAGCCTACCTTTCTCCACTGCAGAAGCTCCGTGACAGTTTTAATCGGCTTGCTGCACATGAGGTGGACAAACCCTTGTTTGATTTGGTTGTGGAGTATCACAGTAAATGTTTAAAAGTCAGGAAAAAAAAAGAAGTCAGGTAGTGGTTGCCTTGGGGGAGGGGCCGGGTAATGACTGGAAGAGGGCATGAGGGGGACTTCTGAGAATTTGCCATGTTCTGGTTTTGTTCTGAGTGTTGACTCCATGAACGTGTTCAGCTTGAACATTCATCAAGCCGTACACTTAGGACATGTGCATGTTTCTGCATGTATTGTTATCTTGAAATTTTAAAAAGTTAGAAAGTGGAATCAAAGGCTCTGTGGCATGAGTTCTAAAGCATCTTGAGAGCCAAACAGCATCTATATTACCTGCAGCGGAGCACACAGACCTTCTTAAGAACTGATGCCATTTTACTTCTTTTCTCATATATAAACATAATTCATAGAAACCAAAGCAAGTAAATAATTTAAGCAAGATGAAAGTGAACTCACCAAAAATGAGAGTTTGCTGTGTGAAAAAACAAATATCCTAGGCACCTGGAAAAAGTAAATAGAAATCATCCCTTGAGGGACCTTCTCTCCACCTAGGCTTCGAAGAACTCTCTCAGAAGGAATGGGTGGTTGCCAGAAGGGAGGGGGCGCAAGGGTGAGCAAGCTGGGTGAAGGGAAGTGAGAGATACAGGCTTCCAGTTGTGGAATGAATAAGTCACGAGGATGAACGATACAGCATAGAGACCAGAGCTAGTGTTACTGTGAGAGCGTCCTGTGGTGGTGACAGAGGGCAGATGTGCTTGTGGTGAGCATAGAGTAAGGTCTAGAGTTACTGAATCATTATGTTGTCCACCTGAAAATAATGTAATATTGTGTGTCAACTCTATTTCAGTAGAAAATATTAAATAAAAAAGAATCCTCTCAGGTAAGAGTTTTAACAAATATGAGCTCATGAAAACACACACACACACACACACACACACATACACACACCTACATTAACCACTATGCTTGAGAGTCATAAAAAATGAGGAAGGTGAGTAGCAGATCCACAAAAGAATAAATTTCAGATATTTTAGAATAAAATTAATAGGTTCACAGCACAAAATAAGTATGTTAATAAGAAATAAAGTAGGAGCACCTGGGTGGCTCAGTCGGTCGAGCATCTGCTGAAGCTCATAGAGCCCTGCTCAGTGGGGAGCCTGCTTCTCCCTCTGCTTCTGACCCTTCCCACCCTTCTCATTCCCTCTCTCTCTCTCTTTCTCTCTCTCAAATAAATACAAAAAAATCTTTTGAAAAAATAAGAAATAAAGGGGGGAGTTAAAACTCCTGAGTAAGGAACAAGAGACTACAAAAGACAAATTGGCATATTTTTAATAAGATTGAAATAAATTTTCCAGAAATAAAATATGTAATAATTTAAATTTTAAAAAATCAACACAGGGACTAACCCACTGATGAGCTTTAGCTGAAGAGGAAATTAATATACTGCAAGACAGATCTAAGGAAATACTAAATTATCAGAGTGTTAAAGAGATGGGAAAAAAACAAAAGCCATGGAGAATAAAGCAAACACGTCCACATATATTTAATTGGAGTTCCATAAGGGACAGAAGAGAGAAAATAGGGAATGTCTGCAAAGATAATGACTAACAGCTGTCTAGGACTGATGAAGGATGTGGAATCCTCAGATTTATGAAACCCAGCAAATCCCAACAAGGATTAAAAACAAAGATGGAAATCGACATCTGCTTAGACACACTGCAATGAAGCTGCTGATTCAAGACAAAGAAAAAATGACCAGAGAGAAAAAATGGAGTACCTACAAAGAATGAACCGTAGAGAGACAAAGGACTTCACAGTAGTAATAACCAAGACCAGGAGACCGTGGGTTAATATTTCCAAATGGCCATGAAAATTTATGTCATCCTATAATTATATACATGACAAAACCAAATGTCAAATCTAGAGCAAAATTAAGGACAATTTAAGATAAACTACCACTGAGAAAATTGACCCCCAAAATCCTCATTAAAGAGACCTCTAAAGGATAAAAGTGCAGAAGGAAAATGACACTAGAAAAAAGTCTGAGGGACAGAGGATGGAACTCTGCTCTGATGGTTGCACAGGGTCCCACCTATCACTAGGCTCATTTGTCTGGGAAGAACACTTCAGCCATGAAAACATCCTTCCTTGGGACCAGGATTGAGAGGTCAGGGCAGGGGTGGGAGAGGACTGGCAGTGGGTGCCACTTCTTCCTCTATTCATCTTAAGAAGTATTCATCTTTTCTCTTAAGGAAGAAAAAAAGGTAAATAGCAAACATGATTTTAGGAGGATTTGTAAAGTTCTCAATGGACTGAGTTTCTTCCTCTGTAAAAATGTTTCCGCTTTGACTGAAACCACCACAAGATCAAATAGTTTGATGAAGCAGAATCAGAGTGTCTTCTCTGTGGGATAACAGAGGCAGTGGTTATGAGGTTCTCGTTAGGCGTGTGGCTCCAGAGACTTTTTGAGAGGCTCTCACACAGCCCTTGGGGGATTTATCACCCTGGTGCTTCTTCTCTAAGTTTCAATCTTCATAGGTAAAATTAACACTCACTTTACAGAGTTATTGTGACAATAAAATGAGAACACACATAACGTTCCTGGAACATGGGAGACCTTCATGTGTATTAGATGATAGTACTGTTTGAATGACCCACTGCTAGTCTGTGGGTGTCCTTGTACTGTCCCCAAAATGTCCTGAGTGGAGGTCATCTTTTGTCATCTACCTGGAGCATAGTACAGACACCTGGAGCACTCAGAGTATAATTTGCATAACAATGTTTCAAATATGATACCAAGCTCTGCAGATAATAGTTGTTGAATTAATGTGGGTGAATCTGAGATTTTTTTTTTTTGCTTCTGAGATTTTATTTTTTTAAAGATTTTATTTATTTATTTGACACAGAGAGGGAGAGGTCACAAGTAGACAGAGAGGCAGGCAGAGAGAGAAGGGGAAGCAGGCTCCCCGCTGAGCAGAGAGCCCGATGCGGGGCTCGATCCCTGGGACCCCTGGAATCATAACCTGAGACGAAGGCAGAGGATTAACCCACTGAGCCACCCAGGTGCCCTGCTTCTGATATTTTAGTGGAATACATAGTTCTTATTATTTATATCTCTTTTCAGATATCATTTTACTACTTTAATACAATTTTGACAAAATTGCTTTTAGAACCAGTGCTGAGAAATTTGGATAAGTTTCTAATTTTGACTTCAATTTTTACCAAATGCCAGAAGGAGATAATCCCCAGTGTATTAAAATATATCTATTATTAACCAGCTCCCCAAATAATACAAATCATGGATGACGATGTTTTCCTACACATTATAGGAAACACTTCCTGACCTTCATTGATTGATTTAACAGCTGCTTATTAAGACTACTTTGCGCCAGATACTGATAGCCACTTGTTAAGTAAGAATTATGACTTACTACTTATTAACACTGGAAATCCTATTTCCAAATTTCACATTATTTCTGATGACATAGAAAGTATCACGAGCCCATCGTACCAACCAGGAAATGGTGCGGGATGGCTCTACAGCTGGGAGCTGGTAGACTGCTTTGAACACACTTAATTCAGTTTACCAATATGATGCTTCCTGAAAAGAGAATGGAGGGAGCATAAATATTCCACTCTTGTATATCGGTAGATTTACCTAACTATTTCTAAAACGGCAATTTTGACATCCTTTTACCACTGCCCAGAGAAGAGGAAACCACGTGTCAATCTCATTTCTCTCTCTCATAAAGTTCAGCTTCATCGCATTCATTAGCCTAAACTCAATTAAAGGGTTGTGAACATTACTGATAATCATGGCAAAGTATGTTATCTGATAAAAATCTTATTTTATTGTTTAACCTTACACTTACCCATGTTTCTTGGGGATGACGGTCTTGTCCACCGAGGAGCTGGGTAGATCTGCTTGCACCGAGATGAGAAACCAACCCCAGTGAGGAGACAGGAAATTGCACTCATATTTCATCACTAAACAAAGAGGAAGCAGCCTCTTAATGAAGATTTACATTATCCAAGTTTGAACAAAAGAAGTCTCTTAAATATTTTAAAAGATGTTTTTGTTTATTAGTTACGGTAGAATAATTTTTTAGTTACGGTAGAATAATTTTTATGATTCACTTTCCTCTTTGCATCTCAATCACAATGTATACTGATATATGTGTTTAGGTAATAGAAAATGTGCTAGAATTTCATGTAATCCCTTGCTCACTCATTCATATATTCTATCTGCATATATATCTATTATACTCGTAGGGCATTGTGCTGAGAGTGATGGAAGATCTGGCTGTGGGGCACGAGGACCTCATCACCCAGTGAGAGAAAGGCATGTTCAGTAATAACCATAATACAAGGGCAAAAAGGATAAGTACTCTAAGAGATGTCCAAAAAAAGAAAGAAGAAAGAAAGAAAGGATGAATCACTGAATGTGTGACGTAGGAGAAGAGGGTCTACTTGGATTCAGCGGGATGAACTTCCTGGGAGAAAAGGAGCTGGGGAAGAATGGATGTTCGGTGTGTAATGAGCACATTTCCTTGCTTAATGGTGGCAACTTTGTGAAGACTTTTTCTCTTCCTTCCCTCCTTCCTTCTTTCCCCTGTCTTTCTCTTCCTTCCTTCCTTCCTTCCTTCCTTCTCCTCTTTCTTTCTTTTTCCTTTCTTTCTTTCTTTCTTTCTTTCTTTCTTTCTTTCTTTCTTTCTTTCCTCTCTCCCTCCCCCCTCCCTCCCTCTTCCTCCCTCCCTCCCTCCCTCTTCCTCATTCCCTCCCTCCCTCTTCCTTCCTCCCTCCCTCTTCCTTCCTTCCTTCCTTCCTTTCTCCCTTTCTTCCTTTCTTTCTTCTCTCTTGAAGGATTAGCTACATAGTTGTTGTTGTTGTTGTTGTTGTTGTTTTCTACCATTTTCTCCTTTCATTGCCCTCTCAGAATAGAGATCAGAGATTGTTAAAAAACCATGCTACAACCAGTTGACCTAACTGGCTTAGACAAATCAATAATTCCTTAAAACTTGAAAATTTATTTGAGAAAGACAGAATTGTTTTAATAAAAACTTGTGTAGTACTTTAACATGCTGACCTTTGCTGGCAAATCTATAAATGGTTTAATATGAGGTGAAATTAACTTGCAGAACTTCTGAGACATAAAAAAGTCAGAGACATCACATTTGAACCTGGCCCTCGTAAACTTTTATTACAAAGTAAGGGGAAACATTATAAGGACAGAATTAATGTGGGTTGGATACATTTGATTTAAATTGAAAAGCTGTAATCAGGACAATCTGAGTCTGTTTCTGTAAAAGGACATCAGAGGATATTGTTGGTAGGGTTTTGTTTTTTTTTTTTAATTTCCACACAAAAGTAGCAAAAGATGATCTAATGATAGAACCAAGACTTTTAATCTTGGAGTTATTCAGGACATAACACAAATGTAATGGATTTTCTCTACTTCCTTTGCGAGTTTCTCATGGAGAATACTGTAAATAAGAATGCATATTTATAAAGTACATGAGAGTTTGCAAAGTAATTTAGCATGAAGTAACTTAAAAACTTAGAATACTTTATATTTTTATTGAAATAATGAAAAATTTAAGTATAATATGGAAAATTGATAATAAAACCCTTAAGACTTTATAAAATTGAAATACTGATACCATTTTCCTTGTGATTCTAATCCAAAATTCTCACTTTTGCCTGGTTTTGTATATCCATGTATCTGTGCTTTGCTATTTCATGACTCTCACAATCTCTTATTTTGCCTAAATGCTATACTTCTGCTAGGGGGAAGGTATATTCATATCCATAATCAAAATACTTGTGTACTTTACTCTTCAGGAAGAAAAAAAGGACATAATTACAAGGTACAAGAAACAATCAAACTTTCAATTTTGATTAAAAAGGAGAAAAACCTCTGCACTCATCTATGCTAAAACTTGGCCAATTCTACACCATAAGACATTTAACATTCTATAGTAAAAATTTTTTAAAGATTTTATTTATTTATTTATTTGAGAAACAGAGAGAACAAGGGTGTGGGGCCAGGAGGGGCGGGGGGGTCGGTGCATAGGAGAAGGGAGAAGCAGACTCCCCGCTGAGCAGGGACCGCCTGAGATCCCAGGACCACAAGATCATGACCCAAGCCCAAGGCAGACACTTAACCGACTGAGCTATCCAGGCGCCGCAGTAAATTTCCTTCTCATGTTGTCTAGAATATACGTCAATACTGTATTTTCCACCACAGGACTCCCTACCAAACAGCTGGACATTTCAGGGCATTGAGCCTCTGTGATATTTTTAACAGTTCCATGGTGAGAAAAAGCCACTTCGTAGCTATTCAGAGCACTGCCTGAAGGAGCTGATGTTGCTGATGGGCCATCTGTTTGCTCTTCTGAAGCCAGCACTAGCCAGTGGCAGGGCACTTGGTCCACCCACAGGGAAAAGGAAAGAGCATGTGGTTCTGCCCAGTTCCAGCTTCTCCATGGGGCAGGCAGTGCAACCTGGTGCCTGTTCAGTGCAATTTCACGAGCTACAGCAGCTCGCAGACACTGCAGGGGGTGTTCTGAAATAGTGACCTATGTCCCTGTCCCACCCCCACCCAATGCAATTAGCTATTTTGCATGGCTTGCGTCAGAAGAGGAATTCTTGGAAGAAAAGTAGGTGGGTAGATGGGAGGGAGAAGACAATCCTCGGGTTTGAGATTCAAAAAATTTCTGTGTCGTAGGAGAGTGGAAATTACTGAAGCACAGAATCTGCTGGGGAGCGTACCTGCGGAGACAAAGCAGAGCTTCCCGCCCCCAGGAGCAGAAAAAGGGTTTTCCTCTCAGGGTGGTGAGAGAGGAAGTTATGAGAGCTCAGATGCCACATCTGAGACAGGGCTTGGCATCCTGACTGCTTGCACCTCCCCTTCCCAGCAAGCCCTGTGGGGAGGTGAGGTGGCGGTTACTCCAGATGAGATGTCGAGATGTCGGATCTGCGGAGGAGGGGAAACCTGTGGCTCAGGTCCAGGGTGAAGTCTAGGTGGTAAGACTCAAGGGTGTGGGGGAGGGATGGGAGACAGCCTCAGCAATATCCCCCGTGCCTAGCACAGCACAGGGGGAGTAGAATCATTTCTGGAAGGCCATAGAGGGCCCACAGAAGTGACAGAAGGCCTCAGCCCATGTCATGGTGCTGCCAGTGGCCTGGTGTGTTACATGAGCTGCCTTGCAACCATTGATAAGAAACAGGTTGGGTGAGTCCTGTAGAGGCTAACGACTGAAGGCCAGAGGGAACGAGGGAGGGTATCTCAGGAGAGGCCAGCATTGATAGAAGGGTCAGCTTGAGATCCAAGGATTGAGCTACTACCCTCCAGCATTGAAGACACGAAAACTTCCCGGATCTTTTTTTTTTTCCATTTTATTTATTTATTTTTAAAATATTTTTACCTTTTGCCCCTAGATTATACATTTACATTTTTTTTGCAAGTTTATTTTATTTTTTAGTAATCTCTACACCCAACACGGGTCTTGAATCACAACCCTGAGATGAAGTCACATATTCTTCCAACTGAGCCAGACAGGTACCCGGCTATTTTCATTTTCTTTTATTTATTTTTCTTTACTTTTTTTTTAAAATTTAAATTCAATTAGCCAACATATAGTACATTAGTTTCAGATGTAGAGTTCAATAGTTCATCAGTTGAATATAGCACCCAGTGCTCATCACATCACATGCCCTCCTTAATGTCGTTCACCCAGTTATCCCTATCCCATCCCCCTACCCCTCTCCCCTCCAGCAACTCTCAGTTTGTTTCCTATGGCTAAGAGTGTCTCATGGTTTGTCTCCCTCTCTGATGACTTCCCATTCAGTTTTCCCTTTATTACCTTATGATCCTCTGCACTGTTTCTTAAATTCCCCATATGAGTCAGACAATATGATAATTGTCTTTCTCTGATTGACTTGTTTCGCTCAGCATAATACCCTCCAGTCCCATCCACGTCAATGTAAATAGTAATTATTCATCCTTTCTGATGGCTGAGTAATATTCCATTGTATATATAAACCACATGTTCCTTATCCACTCATCTGTCGATGGACATCTTGACTCCTTCCAGAGTTTGGTTATTGTGGACATTGCTGCTATAAATATTGGGGTGCATGTGCCCCTTGGGATCACTACATTTGTATCTTTGACAACTCCCTGGATCTTAGCTGGTGTTGTGGGCTGAATTATGTCCTTCCATCCCTCTTCCAAAACTTACAGGCTGAAGTCCTAACCCCCAGTACCTCAGAATGTGACTGCATTTGGAAATGGAGCCTTTAAAGAGGTGATTAAGTGAAAATGAAGGGCCCGAATCCAATATGACTGGTGTCCTTATCAGAAGAGGAGATTTGGACACATAGAGACACTGGGTTGCATGCGCACCCAGGAAAGACCATGTGAGGACCCAAGGAGAAGCTGGCCACCTGTGGCCCGTGGAGAGAAGCCTCAGAAGAAGCTCACCCTTCCAACACTTTGATGGTAGTCATAGCCTCCAGAACTGTGAGAAAATTAATTTCTTTTGTTCAACCCACCAGTCTGGGGTACTTTGTTGTGGTAGCCCTAGCAGGCTAAGACAGGTGGAACCTAGAAGAAGGTGAGGTTGGACCCCGAATGAACTGCGATTAAGTTCCCACCACCTTGGCAGAACGAGAGATTCAAACACCATTTTAGCTGAGTTACAGAAAGATAAAGAATGTTCTGTTTCTTGCATCTGAGGTTCTGGCCTGAGACTGGAATCATTTACATCCATGGTTCTCCAGGTGTGGGTCCCAGATTAGCAGCATCAATGTCCTGTGACTCCTGTCATGTTTGAGGGCTACAGTTACCCATCCCTCCCCAGGCGTAGGGTGTCGGAAGCTCAGGTGGGAGTCCAGTGGTGTGTGTGTTCTAATAAGCCCTCTGAGTAATTCTGGTGCTCCCAAATTTGAAAACAACTCATGCCTAGGATGGGTGCCTGGGTAAGAGACTGTGAGGGGGAGAACAGAACCCCTGAAAACAGAGGAGTGAGGAAACACCCTCTTTTCGAACTCTTGCCTTTGGTTGCTTTTCTCACTGTCCTTTCATCAGTGATTCGATTCCATTTTGTACCATTGTACCTTTAGTTTATGTGGCCCCAGCATTTTTCAAAAACTAGAGCTGATACAGCCTCTCGTTTCAGACTTGTAAATGCTTTTGACCTCTACGTCAAGTCAGATGACCTTAAGTATAGTAAGAGTTAAAAGGAAGATATGTTATCAAACTAGATATTAGAAGCTTTAATATGTTAAATACCTTTTTAGGAGACCTAATATGTATTTCTTGATGTCTATAAATTACATAAATAATTTTAATGGCCTGTATTATGTCCACAAATGTTAAGAAGGGTATTAACTCCAAATCGTTTCCTCTGATGTATTGTAGGTGTAAAGACTGCTGATTAACTTAACTTTTGAAGTCAGGCTAATAAGTGTACATCCTTGTCATCCTTATGGAAGTATCTCTTCTGTTGAGTCTGCTTATGGTAGGGATAGCCAACAAACAATTTAAGATTTAAGATCTAAAAAGTATTTCAGGAATCCAGGTTTATCTAAAGCAAATATGTTATGATATCTAAGAAGGTTCAAGTGTCTAAAATAAATTTTTAAAAATCTTAAAAAAAAGAAATGTCTGCAATTTAATAGAAAATAATGCTAGACTTTATTCTCCTTGGTGCTTTTTTCGAGGTTTCTAAAATATTTTTGCAAATGTGTAGTAATTGAGCACATTATTTAAGGTGTTTTATAATACTCACTTCTTTAAATTAATTCACCACATATTAGTTACTGCAATATTTAATACTGTATCATATGAGTGGTTTGCTGAAATGTGTCATGAGTATATGTAGTGATTTTAAAATATGTTCACACAATCCTGACACTCTTCCTTTTAAGAGGTAAAGCCTAATTTCCCACCCCTTGAGTGTGGGCTAGACTTGGCAACTCCCTCCTAGTGAAGAGAATAAAGCAGAAGTCATGGTGTGCTATTTTGGAGACGAGGTCAGAAAGATCCCTTGACTTCCTCCTCACTCTCTCTCCTTGGTCTGAGGGAAGCCAGCTGCCATGCTGTGAGAAAAGGTCCACATGGTGAACCTCTGAGTGTGCCATCTTGGAAGTGGATTGTCAAACCTTCAGATGATCACAGTTCCTTCTCACATCATTACTGTGACCCTATGACAAATCCTGAGCTAGAGCCACCCAGCTAAGGTGCTCCTGAATTCCTGACTCAAAGAACCCGAGAGACACTAAATATTTGTTGTTTTAAGCTGATTTTTCAGGCCATCTGTTACAAAGCAACAGGTAACTGATACAGTATATATATTGTTGAGTCCATCTGAATGTTGTGACATGGAAAATGGGTGCCAGTAGTCTGATGTAGGAGGAAATTATGAAATCAGGATTAATTCAGGCAAGTGTCAATATTCAAAAACTTTCTCTTTTTATAACCTAAGTACTCTGTTAACTCTCCAGATTTATGGCATGTTTTAAGTCATTTGAAACTGAAGTTTCTAATAATCATGGTTACTTATTGCTGATTTTAAAGACTTTTATTTATTTATTTGACAGACAGAGATCATAAGTAGGCAGAGAGAGAGAGGAAGGGACACAGGCTCCCCGCTAAGCAGAGAGCCCGATGTGGGGCTCGATCCCAGGATCCTGGGATCATGACCTGAGCTGAAGGCAGAGGCTTTAACCCACTGAGCCACCCAGGTGCCCACTTATTGCTGATTTTAAAAAAGTATCATATGATGAGAAAAAAGAAATCTTGATTCCATGGTTTGAACACGCAAGAAGTGTAGATGGTAGATATTTTAATCAGCTCAGGCTGCTGTGACAAATTACCATAGATTAGGAGGCTTAAACTGATTTTCTCATAGCTCAGGAGGCTGAGAGTCCAAGAGCAAGGTGTCTGCCCTTCAATTTTTGGTAGGGGCTCTTTTTCTGTCTTGTAGACAGCTGCCTTCTTGCTCTGTCTTTACCTGGTGGGGTGGGAAATAGAATGGGGGGGAGGGCTTGTGTGCATGAAAGTGTGCTAGTGTGAGCACTCTGGTGTCTCTCCCTATTAGGACACAAATCTTATTGTATCAGGTCCCTACTCTTATGATCACATATAACCTTATAGGCCCTATCTCTGAGTACAGTCACCACAGGGGGCTAGGGCTTCAACATATGAATTTTAGGGGCAACAATTCAGTCCATGGTATTAGGCAATAAAGTCTGAGATGGGAATGGGAAAGCATGTTGTTGTCCAAAATCTCCTTTCCTGATGTTGGGGAGGTGGGCAGTAAGGGGTAGTAGGAATCCACAGGAATCCTATGTAGCAACCCAATGCTTCCATAGAAGTGTTTAAGGCTTCTGTGGGGCTTCCATTTTTGCAAACTATTGGTGTCAAAATCAACTAAGCAAAATGGGGATCCAGGGTTGCTGAAGTGACCTCTAAGTTGAGGTGGAAGGCCAAAAAACAATATTGACAGCTGGAGTATGGAGCCAGGGATCTAAAATCTAGGGAGCAAGATCAGAGAGCAGGAAGATGGAATGAATGCTGCAGGTAGTTCTTGCAAATTGGCATGAGTACAAATGATGGGCTTATGTTTGCTGCAGGCTGGTGCACGGGAGGACTGGCTACTACTATGGTCTGTTTCTACCCACATCGAACACTTCTGATACCAAATATGTGGGATTTCCCCTTACAGCAGCAAACAAATGTCCAACACTCTAGACACCAGCTACATGTCCTACAGCATAATTCGATTTTGTTACTAATTCCCTGGAGCTAGAATTAGATCCCACAAGCTAAGGGCTCAGTCCCACAAGACTACCCCCACTTCAGATGTCAGTCAAAAGTCCTGGGTCTCCACTACTTCTGAGCAACCAGTAATGAATGGAGGTTCCTACAACCCCTTTCTCAGATTTGACAATTGCCTGGAATGGCTCCCCAAACTCAGGAAAGCATTTTACTTACATTTATTGGTTTCTTAATGGGGAATATTTATAGAAAAGATTATACAAGGATATTTTCAATGGGTGCAGATGAATGGCCAGATGAAAAGGTATATAGGGGAAGTCTAGAAGTGTCCTGAGCTTAGGAACTTTTGTCCTGTGGAATCGGCGCACTCTGTTTTCCCAGTATATGGTTGTATTTACTAACCCAGAAGTTCTCCAAACCCCATAGTTTATTTTTTTTTTGTAGATTTCATTACATAGGTATAATGATTAAATAAATCATTGGCCAATTGGTGACTAACTCTATCTCAATCCCCACTCCCCTTCCAAGAGGTCAGGAAGTTGGACTAAAAGTTCTAAACCTCTAGGGATGCCTTGGCCTTTCTAGTGATCACCCCTCATCCTGAATCTCCCTGGGGACCATAGCCACCAGTCATCTCATAGGATAAAAAGGGATACTCATCACTCTGCTGCGTCCAGTGGTTCTTTAAGCTCTATCAGAACCAGGGACTAAGGCCAAATATTATAACCAAAGATGCTTCTATCACCTTGAGTGCTCATGAAGTGTTGAGGGTTTTAGGAACTCTTTGTCAAGAACGGGGGGCCAAATATATATTTCTTACTATATCACAATACCCTAACCACATTAAGTGGGGCAGAGATGGGGTGGACAGTTGTGAGTCCCAGGCATTCAAACCATTGAGAGCAGGATTTAAGGTGGCAGGCAGAGAAAGAAGGATCTGGCCTAGTTCCTGGGGAGTAAGCAGCAAGTAGGGAACATGACAGGCCCAGGTGAATGCCCTGAGGTTGGGCTAAACTCTAATCCTGGCCCCTGGAACTACAAATAGAAAACAGAGCCAGAAGCCCAAGCCAAGGTCAACCCAGTAGGATTAGACCAGAGTCATCTCCAATAGTTCACTTTTTCATAGGGTCTTTGTTCTGACCAGGGTCCACTCTGAGTACAGTGATAAAATTGGTTAAACCTCTTAGTTCTTTTCTATTTTCTACTCCTTTCCTGCCTCTCTCAGATGCCTTGGGCCTGCTTGTTTTATTCCTTCCTCCTGCTATCCAAATGTGACGTCTTGAAAGATTCTGTGGCTAATGCATTTTAACAACATCTTAAACACATGGGCTGAACCCCCGGGGTGGAGTTTTGGCAGCAGGTTAAAGAGGTATTGGTATTATTTTGAGCCTTCAAACCTGCAAACCTTTCCCAAGACTTATGAGGTGTCTATCATGAACAAATACTGTCTGTGCTATAGCGTAACACGGCGTTGCTCCCACAGAAATTATAATGAATCATGCATAACCTTTGTCCATATAATCATAACCTTTGTCCAACTTTAGAGTCACATAAAGAAGACACATGAGAGATTAGAGGGAGGGAAGGTTGCTTTAAACAGATAAATCAAGGGAAATGTAAGACGAAGGGAGCATTCAGAGGTATCTTTAAAAATGAGGAGACATTAGACATTTAGATATGGAAGAAAGGATATTTCCAAACCACAACAGCCCGAGGTAAGTCATACAAAAGAGCACCTGTCAGGTGTGCCCTGGGAAGAGCAAGTGATTACCTTTCATACAGTCTACAAGAAGAAATGGGGAACTATTTTTAATTCCTTCCAGTCTTATGTGACTTATGTGTGCACAGTTGTGAATTCCCAAAACATACAGTGGTATGTTGTTTATGCAACAGATTTTCCCCTGGACACCAAACTGTACGTTTAAGTTTTCTGAAGAGAGTTCTAAATTCTCCTGATAACTTTTGTTGTAAGTTTATTGATCAGAGATCAACTGTATACTCAATAGTGTGTAATTGTTGAACAATGGGGTGATACTTATCCATGGTTAGAGACTGTATGGGCTGAATTGTGTCCCCCTCAAACCTGCATATTGAAGCCCCAACACTCAGTGCTTCAGAATGTGACTGTATTTGCAGACAGGGCCCTTAAAGAGGCGATTAAGTTACCAGGAGACTGTTAGCATGGGCGCTCGTCCAATCCGACTGGTGTCCTTTTAAGAAGAGATTTGGACCCACAAAGAGACACTGTTGACTTGTAAGCACAGAGAAACATCATGTGAGGACACAGAGAGATATAGGCACCTGCAACTCAAGGACGGAAGTCTCAGAAGAAACCAAATCTCTGGTCACCTTGATCTTGAACTTGAGAACTGTGAGAAAGTAAATTTCTGTTGTTTAAACCACTGTTTTGTTGTATGTTGTTATGGAAGCTCTAGCAAAGAGTGGGTATTCTTCAGCCTCATCTTTAGCCACAGAGATAGATACTTACTGAGTGTGCGTAGCCCAGGGACCAACATCCACGAGATCTGATGTGTCCAATACAGGAGCTGCTGACCACACATGGCTATTGTGCACTTGAAATGTCACTAGTACAAACTGAGATGTGCTGTATGTGGCAAA
Organism: Mellivora capensis; assembly: GCA_004024625.1. Classification (NCBI taxonomy): domain Eukaryota; kingdom Metazoa; phylum Chordata; class Mammalia; order Carnivora; family Mustelidae; genus Mellivora; species Mellivora capensis. The sequence continues at coordinate 37,457 of PISX010017583.1, forward strand.
TACACTCTAGGTTTTTGAAGACTTAGTCTGAAAAAAAGAACACAAAATATTCTATTAATATATTTTATGTTGATTACATATTTGGTCATACATGGGTATTTGGGATTCAATAAAATAGATCATTAATACTGATCTCATCTGCTTTTAAAAAAATGTGTACTAGAAAATTTCAAATTACATATGTGCTTTGCCTTATATTTGTTGGAAAGCATTACACTAGATATTTTAAGAAAATCTTTTGAGTGGTAGAAATCTCTTGCACTGTCATTTTCTTCATGCTTAGGATTTGGGATTAGGTAAACTCTAAAATTCTTCCCCTGGCAGCAATGCAGAAAAAGGTGCTGACAATCCAAAGAACAGACACATGAAGGGTAAAACAGAGGAGGAGAGCACAACTTCCTGGAGTGCTCTTATTTGAGCAAATCCACACAGTCACAATGACCAAGGGAAGAACAAGAGGTGGTAAAGCATGTTTTAAACCCAGGGAGTGGAGGTGGAGTGCAGGGTTGGGGTGGAGAATGCACACACAGAAGCTGAGTTTTGTTTTTTTTTTTTTAAATTTTCAGTGTTCCAAGATTCATTGTTTATGCACCACACACAGTGCTCCAAGCAGTACATGCCCTCCACAATACCCACTACCAGGCTCACCCAACCACCCACCCTCCTCCCCTCCAAAACCCTCAGTTTGTTTCTCAGAGCCCACAGTCTCTCACACTTTGTCTCCCCCTCTGACTTCCCTCAACTCCCTTCTCCTCTTCTTCTCCCAACATCCTCTGTGTTATTCCTTATGCTTCACAAGTAAGTGAAACCATATGATAATTGACTCTCTCTGCTTGACTTATTTCACTCAGCATGATCTCCTCTAGCCCTGTCCATGTTGATACAAAATTTGGGTATTCATCCTTTCTGATGGCTGAGTAATATTCCATTGTGTATATGGACCCTATCTTCTTTATCCATTTGTTTGTTGAAGGGCATCTTGGCTCCTTCCACAGTTTGGCGACTATGGCCATTGCTGCTATGAACATTGGGGTACAGATGGCCCTTCTTTTTACTACATCTGTATCTTTGGGGTAAATATCCAGTAGTACAATTGCGGGGTCATAGGGAAGCTCTATTTTTAATTTCTTAAGGAATCTCCACACTGTTTTCCAAAGTGGCTACATCAACTTACAGTCCCACCAACACTGTAAGAGGGTTCCCCTTTCTCCACATCCTCTCCCGCACTTGTTGTTTACTGTCTTGTTGATTTTGGTCATTCTAACTGGTGTAAGGTGGTATCTCAATGTGGTTTTGATTCGAATCTCCCTGATGGCTAATGATGATAAACATTTTTTCATGTGTCTGTTAGCCATTTATATGTCTTCTTTGGAGAAGAGTCTCTCCATGTCTTCTGCCCATTTTTTGACACGATTATCTGTTTTTTTGAGTGTTGATTTTGAGAATTTTTTCGGATGATTGCCTCCTCTATGGATTATGATCTGGCGTACTGGTCACTGTTCTTTGCTAAGGACAATAGCACCACCTGTGGCTAACTTGGGCAGAATATGAATGACTTAGAAATTCAGATAGGTGGCACCTGGGTGGCTCAGTTAGTTGAGCAACTGCCTTCAGCTCAGGTAATGATCCTGGAGTCTGGGGATCTAGTCCTATATTGGGCTTCCTGCTCAGCAGGGAGCCTGCTTCTCCCTCTGACAGCCCCCCTCTCATGCTCTCTCTCTCCCGTTCTTGCTCTGCCTCTCAAATAAATAAATCTTAAAAAAAAAAAAAAAAAAGAAAAGAAATTAGAATAGGGGGAAAAAATCAGGATCGGGCACAGAATTGTTGCTGAACCTGCCGAACCAGGCTTGTGAAACAGGCCAGAGAGGACCAGCAAGACACTCCAGGTCACCCTGCCTGAGCCGTAGGTTAGGATGGCACTTCTGACCCTGCTGTTCCAGGCACTTGGGGCTCCTCTGATGGACCCCTCTGTGTCTGCACTTCCTCTGGACTCTGGCATGGCTCCAAGGTGCTTTCTTGGATGTCATACATCTGTCTAGTTACTCCTACATGATCAAAGTCACAGGTTCAAGGAACTGGCTGAGGGAGTCTGATGGCTGCCAGAGCACTTGCTGCCGGGGGAAGGAAGAGGGAAGATCTCTCTCCTTCCCTCCTGCAGGAGTGGAACCTGCCTCTCACCAAGACTTGTACCCTGGGAATCAGACATACTGGGTTTGAATGACTGTAGAGAACAAAAAGGGAAAAAATTTCCGATTAGTGTGAAGACAGGCATATTCTTACCCCCAGAATTGTCTTAGTTTTGAGGACAGCAGTAAAGCAGGCTGGAACTGCAGGACTGATTCTAACTACTATATCACATTATTCTGTGATATAGTCATTTTTATCTGAGTTCTACTTAAGAAAATGTTTAGTAAGCAATATATAATTTATTCCATTATGTGGGCTCTGTCCTCTGACCTATTGTTACTGTCTTTATATAAAGTCCTGAATTTAGAGAATTCCGACACATATTTTAGAAGTCATTGAATAGAGTGACATTATTAATAACTGTAATCTAACAATGTACACCAAACTCAAAAAAAGTCAGATAAACAGTAGATGTTACAGGATAGTTCATGAAGAGAATATACTTTATACTCTTTTATGCCCAAGGAGCTTCTACTTTAAGAAATGTTTCCACTTTCTTTTGTAGATAATCTTTTTTCCACATCCCCTTATTCTGTGACTTATTATTATTTTTAAACATGCTTTAAAGATTTTATTGTATTTGAGAGAGAGTGTATGTGTGTGCTCCAGTGCACAAGGGGGGTGAGGGGCAGAGGGAGAGGGAGAAGGGGAATCCCCACTGAGCAGGGAACCTGACCTCACAGGGTCTTCATAGATCCTAGCACCCTGAGTCCATGACCCGAGCCGGAGGCAGATGCTTAACTGACTGAGCCAACCAGGTGCCCCATATTCAGCGATTTTTTAAAAATCAAACTTTTATTTTTTCATATTGAGATGTTAAATCATATTTAGACCCTCAAGTCATACTGGAATTTACTCATGTTTTGTATTAGAAAATGAAACTTTTCATAGTTTACATTTAGAGTGCTATCCATTTGCAGTTGATGTGTGGCATGAAGCACAGATCTAAAATTCTATCTTTTTCCAAATAGTTATCCAGATGTCTCCATATGTTTTAAAAGTTCCATACTTACCCCAGTAATTTGAGGCACCATTTTCACAGCAATTTTTTTTTTTAAAGGTCAATTCTGCTAATAAGTATTGAGAACCTACTGCAGTTTGGACCCTGCACTTAGGAAGTACAAAGAGGAAAAAGTCTTGGCCTCTGCTCTTGAATTTGAGGACTGGATTTTGATTTCTAAAAGTAGAGCCATTTTCTAGAGACAACAGACTACTATCAGACTTTATCAGTAACTTTTCCTTAAAAGGCAATATATCTCATCTTTCTCAAGAGACCATCTGATTTTAGTTACACTTTTCACTTTGGAAAAATGAGAAATTTGCTGTAGCTGAAGTGCAGCTCCTTTAAGGCAAAGGCATTCTTTACTTTCAAAAGGCATCTGAAATTTGAGAACTGAGAGGCACTCCTTTTCTTGTTTATCTCAAGCCCCAAACCACAGGACCAAGGGAAGCTGAACACGTGATTACTTGTCCAATAACTGCTATTTTCTTTTATCTCACTTCTTGAGCAAATCTGACTCCTGTGTCCAGCTGTCCATGGATTTCTCTTTATTTCTTATATTTAATTGTCTTTTTATTAGACACTTTCTTTTCTAATGGTTTCCCAAACATAGTTTAGGTATTTTAAATAAGAGATATTTTCTGTGTTAAGGAATTACTTTGGTATACGAAGTAGTAAGAACTAGTGATATATCCTAGGAATGAGAACACTTTATTTTTAACTTTTTCTTAATTTTTAAAGATTTTATGTATTTATTTGACAGAGAAAGAGAAACAGCAAGAGCAGGAACACAAGTTCAGGAGCGGGAGGGGCAGAAGTAGGCCCCCCACCAAGCAAGGAGCTGATGCAGGCTCCATCTGACTCTGGGATTATGACGCCAGCCAAAGGCAGACACCAGCCAAAGGCAGACGCATAGCGACTGAGCCACCCAGGTGCCCCGAGAACACTTTTTTCTGTTAAATATTCTGTGTTTCCTCTTCTATAGAGATCACAAAGTATACAAATATTTGTGGTGTGCCTTTCAAATACAGGTGCAATGGTGTGTTACAGGACGATGTATACTGGGTACTGGTTTCAACTTCTCATTTCATGTGTATGGTATTTTCTTCTATTTTCACCCTGGTACTTCCCCTCTAGTTGCATTATTATGCATATGTTATATATACATCCCAGATGAAGTCTCGGAATTGGTAGGGAGCTTAGCATTCATTTGATTTATCATCTGTGGCTTGCATCCACTGGTGCTCAAATTCTGGTTTAAAATATTGTATTAGAAGGGATGGATCAGAATGAGTTCAGGGAAGGTATATCTGATGTGGGAAACAGAAGAAAATCATTAAATTTCCTTACCTACTGACAAGCCCTTGAAACAGGCAGAGCGACCCCCACCTTAAGGCTTTGCTAAAGGCAAAGGACAATCCTAGCCTGACCAACCCTCTATCCTCAACCAGGATCCTGTAAGCCTACTTTAAGAATTCCTTTAGGAAACTTTATCTCTAAACCTCCAAGATAGTGTTGACAATCATCCCCAAGCATATGGCCCACTGATATACATCTAAAGGGTCTCACGAGAAGGTTTTATTACTGGTAATGAATAACCTTTTCCCCAGACAATAGCTAGCCCCTCAAGGTCCTAGAAACCTTGCTTCCAAAATTCCTTAATGACTTAAGCCATCCCTAATCCCTTCCCCAACTTACAAGTATATAAATAGACCACTCCTCACTTCCCCGGGGCAGCAGCTCTTCCTGCCCAGGGGTCCTGTCCCCATGCTTTAATAAACCACCATTTTGCACCAAAGATGTCTCAAGAATTCTTTCTTGGTCATCGGCTCTGGACCTCACCCCACCAAACCTCACCTATGTTCTAGAACTTCATCATATCTATGGAACCTGCATAGATCCTGACTTGTATCATAGAATGATGGTGGTAGAGAAGGTAGAGTCCAGACATGTGCTGTACTGGGAAAAGAAGGAATGGAAGAAAAAGTGGCCCATATGTAGGGAGCTATATAACTTATCATCCAAGCCAGAGCACTTTTGAGGGCAAAAGGGGCACTATTAATAATTATACCAGAACAATAGACATAAGCTGGGACTGGTCTTGGTAAACCAAATAGATCTAGAGTAATTTCAGACAAAAAGCATGCATAGTTATTGTCCACCAAGAATGCAGGGATAGTGTTTCAAGTTGTCTTCTGAACAGGAGTTTCTTAATTACATTGGTTTTGATCAAATGAAGCTCAGTTCTCTTGAGATTTGTGCTAATCATAAAATGGATGATTGCAAAAACACCTTGTAATTTTATGTGGAATTATTATAATTAGGCTTATTGGATTATTGGCCTAATAAGAATGCTAGTATGTATTGGTTAG
>PISX010017584.1:0-42985 GCA_004024625.1 Mellivora capensis
GATGTAAAGCATGTTCTGCTCCTACAAAGAAAATGATATGTAGAATTCTGAATTTACAACTTGTCTGGAATAAAGGAGCTTCCATTTTCCTTAGGTTTTGTACACATGGAATAGTGGTCATATCTGGCAAAGCATAGTAAGCTTTCTCCATTTGCATTTTCTTCCTTCAGCCGGCAGCTCTTCTCTCTGATGTTTCGGAGCACCTGTAACAGTCTGGTCACCAACCGTGCAACTCCCCACCCGTGCGAAGGAGGGTGTGCTCCTGTGGGGACGGTCGCAATCACATTCAGTGATGGCGAAACTCGACAGGAGTCACCAGGTGACACCTGAAATATTTATCAGCTCTCAGCACTGGTTTTGCAAGTAGTTCTATCTACTAAGTGCTAACACTAGAAAGGTAATCAGGATCTATTACTTCCTGAAGGCTCAGTGGAAACAGGGCTGCCAGGTGTTTGTCATTTTCCTTCAGTGAGCACCAGGACGGTCTCTGCACTGTTCCAGGGTGTTCCTCGTGTACCGGCCAGCTGCAGGTTTGACCTTCGCTCCTTTTTTTTTTTTTTTTTCCCCATTTCTGGATTCCCATTGGAATTTTAGGAGATGGAAAGGTAGAAAATGCTTGGTATTTGTATCGAGTTCAGGGGAAAAATTTTTAAAGGAAAAATATTTAATTCTAGACTCGGTATCTGTTACCCCCCATACCTTTTATCATGTATTGTTTCAACAGAATTTTTGAAGTCAATGGTTAAACTGACACTATCACAGAAATCATTGTTGGTATTGCTTATCTTTCATGTTGTAAGACTCTAGCCCAAAGGCCTAGAGTCCTCTCATTTAATTTAAATTTCTGTCTGCAAACCAATTCGAATGGACAGAATATTTTGAGAGTAATTTTTATTTGGATTTTTCATAAAGTGATCTTTATATAGCACTGTAGGGTCGGCCTTTTGCCAACAATTGTGTGCCCGTCAGTTTTTGGCTGATGCTAAGCTTTGCTGGTCTGTGTCCCATTTTAAAAAAATAATTGCTTTTGAATTAAATTATAGCATTGCTAACTCACATTAATGATAAAGAAGCCCTCTACAAATTACTAGATTTTTCAAATTGGCAAGTGAGCGAGCAAATACAATTTGGAAGATTCAAAAGTCAGTTTGGCAAAATGTGCTTCCTTAATTTCTGCTTCTGATGAAGTGTGGTTATAGTTTGTGTGATGGGACTTAATGGTACACCAGTGACAGCACCACAGTAAGAAAAGAAAGAGGCCAATGTCAGTATAGGGCAACATACATCAGTCTGTAATATAAAATTTCTATCAACAACTAAGAAGCTGCTGTTAGCAGGTGATGACATTGGCAGATATAAAACCCATGAACTCTAAAATGTCTCAGGATATTTAATCTGCTTTTTAAAAAGTCAGAGAAAACTGACTTTATAAACAGTGCTAAATTTAACTCCTTTTATATCTGGTTTTACCTTCCATCTTTTTCCCAGATTTTCACACGGAGGAATTAATGAATATTTTATTATGGCACTGTAAAAGGTGCCCAGTGCTTTACCTTTATTTTGTTCTTCGAAGCACATCTTTTCCTAATACCGTTTGGAGTCAGTGTGCGCTTGCACAGCCGGAATATGTCCTTGGGGCCACAGGCTGGCCTTGCTGCGCTGTTGATTGGGCACCTCAGACTCGCTTGGGAACAGTTTGCTAGATAGGCCTTTTCTGTTATGCAGGTTGTCAAATACCTTGAAGTGTTTTGAAATGCATATTTTTATATTAATAACAAAAAATAAATATGATTTAAATATATTTCTGTTTAAGGCATTTATTTTTTCATTCTGTTAATACCAGATCTCCAAATCAAAACTTAAGACATTTGCTGGTTCATATTTGCTTACATTAGGAATTCCTATAATAATTAAAGGGTGTGTGTCAGATTGAGAAAACACTGAACAAAAAAGCCACGGACCGTGAATAAATCTTGGAGCATAGTCTAAGGACTTCAGAAACTAAGTGCAGTCTATCCATAATTAGTTAACGTTTTAGTTCTCTGTATTATTATATTTAGCGTGTACTATTTAGAACATAAAAGGCTTTTTTATTTTTTTTAGGGAAATGTTATAAATGGTAATATATTTTCATAATATACCTGCAAAATGATCTAGCAATGATGGAGCTGGACTACAGACCCAGATACCTGTTCATCACTCACCATATTGTTTCTCCTGAAAAATTCATTCCTATTTTCAGCCAACTCACGTATCAGGAGTATATACGTCCCCCATCCCCACGCACTACTTTTATACACTTGCAGTAGGTTAAGGACTCCTTTGCTCCCCCACCTTTGATACATACCTCTGCCATCAAAAATGTCATTTCTGATGAAGCTGGCCTGGGGGGAGGAGGAAGGACTAAGGTGGAAGGGGGCGGACTGTCTCCAGAGGCAGTATCTCTGCAGGGTTCCAGCTCTCCTGGGGAGAACCTGGGGTGCTCCTAGATAAACCCTAGACATCCTAAACATCATCTGATCCAGGGGGCTGACGGCTGTGAGCTAAATCGACTCAAGTCATTTGGAGCGGACCCCATTTTGGCAGTTCCGAGGACTCCCTTTAAGAGACCAGAGAGAACTTGGTAATTTCTCACCTTTTCAGAGTCATTCTTCATATATCTACATTTTCTCCATCTCTTGTAAAATGCTTTGAAGTGGGATTGTTACAGTGTGTGTCTTCAGTACTATGGTAATATCTTGTAGCATTTTTGCATCAAGGGATGTAAAAAAGGTAGATGAGATTTCTGCACTTAATACTCATTCTGTAACAAGAGCATTTGAGAAGTAATGTGTCACTTACTAACTTACTAACACAAACATCGCTGTTTTTCAACTCCTCCCCCTCGGAACAGCAGTATTTATTTGGGACATAGCAGTTCTCAACGTATGTCTCTTAGAACATCGGTTCCTTAGGATTTCCGAGGAATCCTTTCTTTCGATACAAAGAGATGTCATCATAAAAAGGGTTCTCTGATCAAATACAGTTGGGAAGTACTTAGTCAAACGAAGTTAAATAGGTGTATTTATTATAGTATTTAGGGAATTTAACTTGATCTATGCATTGTAAAGGGAGAAAAAGCGGTATGCCAGCAATTTCCACTTGCTTGGCGGCAGACCCTCCTTCAATTCTCCCTTCTAGCTGGTAAGCACGCTTTAGAAATGTCACTGTATACTTTCAGACTTAAAACCTCAGTTTGTCACAGTTTTGGAAAAGAGTGTTCTATGCTTAATTGAATCTATTTTCCAGAGAAAATCTTAACCCTTAATGTGGGAAAACTTTAAAATTGTACCTGCCTTTTTATAAATTGTGCCTTCTGACCATGTAGTCTCCCATGTGGGACCCTTGTGTACTACCATACAGCATCCAGTTCATCCCCGCTCATCAGAAAGCCCCGACAGAACTTGGACTAGGTCCTTATACCTTATATTTTACAGTCTTTACCAGAAAAATACACTCACAGCAAATATTGGCTTGTTTTCTTGTGATCTGTCCCTGTAGGAGGTGATTACTAGTTAAAGTTTTTATGCCTTCCTTGGTTCTTCTGTTTTACTTATTTCTCTCCTGCCCTGCTGTACTCATGTCACTCCTCTCTCTTAGCCATGTTAGAAGCCGGTGTGGATCCACATAATGGATTGTCTTCAAGAATAGTTCCCATCAGCTCTCACGTTCAGTGTAGACAGGGTGTGAGTGGATGGTGCTCAGTTGGGCCAGTGTCTGCTTGGCGTTGTCTCCTGCGGGGTCACTGAGCCTCCATTGCTAACTGTGTGTGTCTGGCAGGAGCCAAGTGGGGTTTTTATGACTCTTCCCTCACCACAGTTGACTAGTTCAAAGGTGCACATCTGACACAAGCTGGGCCATTCTGAGTTCTTTGCAAGATTCTCAAGCTAGAAAGGAGAGAAACTTTCTAAGATTCAAAGTTGAGGAGTTATTGATAGCTAGGTTGGATGGAGATACTCTAGACGCCTCCTGATAGGTAACCTTCCATCACATGCTTACTTACCCAGTTAAAAGAGGGATTATTTTTACTATCATTTCTAAGGACACGGTGGGTAATGACAAGTCCAAAGCTTCACTTAAAATGTTTAGTTTTGTATATTCTTTTTCCTTCTGCTTTCTAAGCTGGAAATCAGTCTGGACAGAGTGGTTCAGCGATGTTCTTTGCAGGTCTGTTTGGCTCTGCCCTCTGTTGCCCGGCTTCTCTTGGTTCTAGCCATCTTGTAAACCTTCCCATTCAGGGGCGCCTGGGTGGCTCAGTGGGTTAAAGCCTCTGCCTTCGGCTAAGGTCATGATCCCAGGGTCCTGGGATCGAGCCCTGCATGAGGCTCTCTGCTCAGCGGGGAGCCTGCTTCCCTTCCTCTCTCTCTGCTTGCCTCTTTGCCTACCTGTGATCTCTGTCTGTCAAATAAATAAATAAAATCTTGAAAAAAAAACAACAAAACCCTTCCCATTCATTTCCCAAAAAAATTTGTCTGCATTTCTGTTACTTGCAGCCAAGAACTTTAATGGATATGCATGCTTTGAATGTGTTCGTAAATGATCTCTTAATGTTCAGTGCAATTTCTTTCTTTTTTTTTTTTTTAGATTTTATTTGTTTGTGAGAGAGCGTGAGCATGAGCAAGGGGGAGGGGCAAAGGGAGAGGGAGAAGCAGACTCCCTGCTGAGAAAGGAGCCTGCCTTGGGGCTCCATCCCAGGACCCTGAGATCATGACCTGAGCCAAAGGCAGAGGCTTAACTGACTGAGCCACCCAGGCGCCCCTGTTTAGTGCAATTTCCAATTATGACTTTTTAAAAATTTGTGATAAGACTTAGAAAGCCCTTACAATGTGCTGGCATGATTTAAATGCTTTACAAATACTAAACTATTTAATCCTCATAACAACTCTATGAAGTAGATAATATACTATTTTATAGATGGGAAAACTGAAACACAGGGTGATTTGTAAATAATTTGCCTAAGATCCCACAACTAGTGTGAGAGTGGCTGGCTGGCTTGCTTGCTTTGCTTTTACATTTTAAACAGACGGTTTCTGCCAAAACATTATGTCCTGGAATCTGCGTAAAAGTATTTGTACATTTTCGCTTCTGAAAGCATCCTGTAATAAACAGGTGACTCCTCAGTTGTATGTGTATATTAGCACGTAAACAGTATAATTAGGAAAACATACTCTGGAAGTTGCCTACACGTGTGCAGTTGGCATGGGGCTCGCTCGCACCAGATTCTTAACATTTGAGGCATATGCCAGCTGTCTTCCAAATGGTATATAAAGCAAAAGGAGCAAGTTTCCTCACTTTTTTAAAATTAGCATTAAAAGAAGAAGGGGAATTATTTGCCGTCCATTTTCAAGCACTTGAAGTTTTGTGGAGACCTTGAAGTCCAGAGCATGCTTAGTGTAATGGGTCAAATTGTGACCCCCATGAAAGAGAGGTCTACATCCTAATCCCTGGGACCTGTGAATGTGATCTTATTTAGAAAAAGGGTCATTGCAGATATAATTAAGGATTTTGAGATGAAATCATCCTAGATTATCCAGGGGAGGCCATAAATCCAAAAGCAAAGTGTCCTTGTGAGAGGAGAGATGACAAGAGGAAAAGGCCACATGAAGGCAGTGATGTGGCCACAAGCCAGGGAAGCCACCAGAAGCTTGGAGAGGTGAGGAAGGATCTTTGCTCCAGGCCTTCAGAGGGAGGGTGGCCCTGCCAGCACCTTGAATTATAACTCCTGGCCTCCAGAACTATGAGAGAATAAATTTTCATTGTCTTAAGCCACCCAGTTGGTGGTAATTCGTTATGGCAGCCCTAGGAAACTAATACATTTGGGGAGGTTAGCTTTACAGAATCAGACTGAATCATAGCACTTGCATGGCTAACTCATAAGATTTACAGGATCATGAATTTGAGTACCGTAGTTCACCCTAAAATGTGAATAAAGATATCAGCACATAAACCTAGAGGTGGAATTAATTATTCTTTCATGTCAAGATTGCTGATGAGTGGGACGCCTGGGTGGCTCAGTTGGTTGAGCAGCTGCCTTCAGCTCGGGTCAGGATCCCAGCATCCTGGGATCGAGTCCCACATGGAGCTCCTTGCTCAGCGGGGGGCCTGCTTCTCCCTCTGCCTCTGCCTGCCACTCTGTCTGCCTGTGTTCACTCTCTCTGCCAAATAAATTTTTTAAAAAATCTTAAAAAAAAAAAGATTGCTGATAAGTTTTTCTGGAACATTTCAGCCATGCTTTTCTGGAGGTACTAAAGAGATCCTTAGATTTTCCTTTTCCCTTCAATAGCTTTGGTATTTACGCATCTGGATTCAGTTGAAACCAGAAAGTTGAAAGCTTGTCATAAATCTGGTCATCTTTTAAACCATTGCCCTCGGGCTTACTAGAGAGGAGCCTTACTCTCCTTAACACTGTGGCATCCATGACCTAATCCAGAATGCGGGAGGGTATTTTCCCACAGGAGCCCTGGACACAAATCCTCTCGGTCTTGATCCAGATTTGGCGTGAATTAGACATGCCACCACAGGCCCCGTGACAGGGCCTGGCACCGTCACAAGAACATTCCCCGAACCTTCAAGTGAAGCCTTCAAATGATGTTTCCTTTGTTAAAGCACGAGTTTTGTGTAATGTTAACTGACATTCTGGTTTATAAGATCTTATCTCTTGTCAGTCTGATGGTTGGAGCTGCTGTTCTTAATGCTTCCAGGGCCTCAGAGCCTGACCAAACTCATTGGGGTCTAAGACAGGAGACTAATGAGGTGAGGGAGGGCCTGTTAGCCATCCCTTGGGTCTCTGCATTGGAGAGCTTGTGTGGCCAGAGGCTTACTGATATCCATATTTTACCTGGTGGACTTGCTCCTCCGAAGGTAGCTGACCTCGGGGGCAGAGCTAGTGAGGCCTGGAGCTTGGCCTAACACAGTGAAGCTTTGCTGTGAACTGAAGACGCCTGGGATCCCGGAGATGTGGTGCCTCTGGCAGAGAACCGTCTACTCTCTCTCCTTGTTCCTGGTGACCCACCTCCCGGCTCTAATGTTGCTTTTCTGAGTGGCAGCTTGAGGTTTTGGCCTTGCTCCTGAATAAATCCTGAGGTGTTAGCAGTCACCAATACCAAATACCCTCTCCCCCTATTCAACAAATTCTGTTTTTTGAGATTGAGCGAGTTCAGCTGGCTGTCAACAGAGTGAAAGTGCTCTCCTTCAAAAAGGAAAGTTACCCTCCTTTCGTACATCCGTTTTGTGCATCCACCCCTGGGTCTCCCTACAAGAAGCTTTCCTTGAGCACTTGTGTGTCAGCTCAAAGGTTGGATGAAGGATCCTGAAACGGCTAAAACCCAGCGCTGACTTTACAACCCCAAACTCAGGCTTTAGAGTGGGCAGAAAAGCTAGTAGGAGTAAGGCAGAGAGAGAGAGAGAGAGAGAGAGAGAGAGAGAGAGAGAGAGAGATATCAAAGGCGTTCTCTGGATCAGTTTACCCAAGAGGGCAGAAAAAATGAAAAATGATGTCAAGCCATCAGACGAAACAGGTCTTTTTCTTCCAACATTTTTTACTTCATGCCTTATGTCCCAATCAAAATTGTGTTACCACTTGGGAGATCTCTGTAGAAGGAAGACAAAGACGCAGAAGGCGCATGGTCGTGACTCTCACCGAAGTGACCAGCAGCCTCCATATCGCCCCATCGCTGGCTTGCCCAAGTCTCTGCTGTGCTTGAATTTTCCCTGGTCTTGGCTTGCGGCCACCATTTTCTAGCCTTACAATGTCGGTGCTGCATTTCACATGGGGAGATGATGATGTTCGTCACGGATGCAAAAGACAAGCACGGGGAATTGCTTTTGGGGAATCAGGATGATGTTGCTATCTATGAAGATTTTGTTCCTTTTTCCTTATGATAACTTCCCAACTTGGGAGGTACACCCAAACCCTTGGCTTTGTTAGATCCATATTCTAGGGAGCTAAGAAAACAGAATTGAGCAGTTGCTGCACAAGAAACAGTAATATGTCTTACTTGGAAAACTCCAGCAACTTTGTTCTACAAGATAATGTGAATCATTTGCAAAATGGCACTTCGTTCAGAATTGTTATCCTTTATTGGACAATGCTTTTCAGTTTGAATAATTAAAATCACAGTATGGACAAGGAGTAGAAACTTGCTTCCAGAAATGTAAGCAGGAAATTCGCAAAAGTTTGTCAAGAAAACTATTTTTGCCTGCTCCTGCCACCTCCATAATAGCATTTCCTTCAACTGCAATATTGTTAAAGCCTTTTAATTTCTTCTGTTTCTTTTTAGAGTAGATGGTCTAAATGGCCTAAGCCTGTCAAGATGGTTTGATTCATTGTTTCAGAATTGCTGACACGTGGAGGGATAAAGGGCTCAGGAGAGTAAAGTCAGTGATCTCTCTGCTGTGTTGCTGCCCTTGTAGGTTTCTGCTGTAACAATTAGCAAATAGAGACCACCACCACCCCCCGGGGGGCCAGGTATATAACAAGGCCCTAAAGGCCTCACACCTGTCAGGCATCCTTATCCTCATCATCAGAGTTAGTAGGGGCAAGAGGAAAGAGTTGGAAGCGAATTTGCCAGGATATCTCTGTAGATCACAGAACCCGGTGCTAGCAACAGCCTGGCGGCAGGAGAGCACAGTGTAAATGAGGATATTGAAATTTAATATGTGATGTTGGAAAAGGGTATTTTAAATAAAAATAAGTTCTTATCATCTTAGTGTCTTTTTAAAAGCTTGTGCCTCAAGGGCAAAACCCTATTTAAACCACCCTGATTTGTACACTTGCAGTCATTCTGGTTTCACATTTGGTCTGAGATGACAAAAGTGTCACCTCCTTATTTCTCTGGCAACTTCTGATGGGTCTGTCCAGTCCCAAAGCAAATTCATTCTGGAATATATTTTGACATGGGTGGCAGTGGCGGGCCCAAAGCTACGAAGGCTGAGGGGAATCTCCGAGTGAGGAGAGCATATTGTATACATTGGGAGGTAATAAGATATCAAATGCTATGTTACAGTTACCCAAGAAATTTTTTAAAGTAGATTACTCTCCAATTTGGAAGGTTTGGCTTTAAGAGGGGCCTGTAGGCTATTTAACTTGGCTTCATGCCAGGATCGGTATAATCTGTCACTGTTAGCTCTTGGGGCAGTAGAGTCTGTAATAATCAGACACATAAAGTTTCCACTTGCTTTTGAAATTCAGGGGGAGCTAAGAATGCTTAAGTGTGTACAGTTCCTTAGAGTTTATGATCCTGGGTCTTGTTCAAATTAGCTGTGAAAATTGAGGAATAGGCAAAAAATTTTTGCCTACTTTTAAATGATCTATTGAAAAGGGATAAAATAGCATGAACCATTTATATCTCAATAGTCACTTTTCTGGAACCTAGAATACTATTTCTGATCACCTAAGTATTCTGTGGAACTCTTTTGTGTGTTCCTTTAACAAAGGTTTACTGAGTTCTTACGTGTGCCTCTCACAGTCCAGTGAATGACAGACATATAAACTGACCGCTGAGCTGTCATGATCTGTGTGACATAACTAATATATGTCCGAAGATCTACAGGAGTCCAGAGGGAAACTGATAACTTCTGACAAGGTGGAAAAATTGGGGGAGATTTCACAGATGCAATATTTGAAGTAGGCCTTGTTGGGGCCATTATCATTAACTTGGAGGAATTTAAGATACCAGAATTGTAATAGTGTTAGGTAAAAGATGAACTGAGACTGAATTTAGACAGGGGGCAGTGGTGGGAAGTATATTTGAAATCTTGGCCAGACTTATTGAATTGACAGTAATTACACAAATTGTGAATTTCACAGGTCCAGCTCCTCAATCCCCAGGTCACTAGGTAAATAACAGATACATACCCTGATCGGTGACCAATCACGTTACTTCTTCTGAAGTCTGTCACTGATCAGTCCTGGTGGAGGACCTCTTTGAGAATGGGCTGGTTTACCAGTATCTCCTAAATAAAATCAGGGCTTCCAAATTTCAATGTTTCTTCTGCTACAATGTACCCCACTGAGTGAGCAAGCAACACTTGGCTTTCTTCATGTCATCCAGTGGGACAGAAGCTCAGAGAAAGGACACAGTTATGTTACTCTGGCTACGTTATTGCCATGGTAATAAGCTGTCTTTTGTCTGGCTCAGAAGCCCTGCATCTCTCTGTATTTATGAAGTGGTGTGAGATACCTTGTTAGCTTGCAATCAGCATGAGATCTCAAAAGCTTTCATGGTTCCTGACATAACATATGCCACAATTCGTTTATTTACCCATCTTTTAATGGACATTTGGGTTTTTTCCTGTTTGGAGTTTTTATAAATACATCTGCTGTAGACACGTAAGTCTTTGAACATGTGAACGTATACTTCCTTTTCTCTTGGGTAAATACCTAGGAGTAGAGTGGCTAGATCATATAGTAGGTGTATGTTTATTTTTTTAATATATTTTCAAACTGTATTCCAAAATGTTTGTAACATTTTTTATTCCCACCAGAAGAGTGTTGGCGCCCCAGTTCTTCTGTATCTTTGCCAACATTTAACATGGTCAGTATTTTTTAAATTTTAACCACTCTAGGGGTGCCTGGGTGGCTCAGTTAAGCGTCCATCTCTTGGTTTCGGCTCAGGTTATGATCTCATGAGTTCATGAGATCAAGTCTCACATCTGGCTCCATGCTCAGTGAGGAGTGTGCTTGAAGATTCTCTAACTCTGCCCCTCCCCCCAATCATAGTCTTTCTCTCAAATAAATATTTAAAAAATAAATATTGACCATTCTAATAGTTCTGTAGTGGTAGCTCATTGTGGTTTTAATTTCTCTAATGACTCATGTGTCACTATGCTGATGTCCATATATTTTCTTTGGTGAAGTGTCTCTTCAAATATTTTGCCCATTAAAAAATATAGCTGTTTAAAAATATAGATATATATAGCTGTTTTAAAGTCTTCATCTGCTAATTCTATCATCTCTGTCATTCTCAGTCTTTAAACTAGCTATTTTTCTCTTTGCTGCTTCTTCACATGTCTAGAAATTCTTGGTTGTATGCTACAAATCATGGATGCTACATAGTTGAGTGTTTAGATTCTCTTGCTTCTCCAATACAGTGTTGAATTTTGTTCTGGCTGGTAGTGAATTTGCAGATCACCTTAATATGTTCAAGGGCTGGTTTAGAGCCGTGTTAGTGTAGGTCTAGAACAGCCTCTCTGGGGTCGCTCTTGAGTGGCTGGGGCCAGTGACGTTTCTCCACTCTGATTGGTCAGTCCTTGAACATGTGATGGACCTATGCAGGCTCCCGTATTTGTTCAACCCCCAGTTCTACAGTGTTTTTGATCAGCCTCATGTAGTCTTGTCCTAAGATGAATAGCCTGGTATTTAGCTGAAGCCTCAAGGGGAACTCCCCCATTCCCCCTGCAGATATCTGGAACTCCCCCTGTGCAGCTCCCTTCTCTATGTACCTTGCCCTGCACTCTCCAACTGTCTTACTAATCCAAACTTCCAATTTCTGTCTCCTCAGCTTGGCAAGACCCCTGTGCTCTGTTTGGCTTCCTCCTCGTGCCACAGTCTAGAAAGTGCCTGTAGAAAGGGTATCATGTGACTTATCTCTCAGGAATCATGGTCTTGTGCTGCCTTTTGCCTGACTTATGGAAACTGTAATTCGATATATTTTGTTCACTCTTAACAGTTGTTTGCTGTAGGAGGGCTAGTCCAGGACCTGTTAATCTGCCCTGGCCAGAAGCAGAATCCCAAATGTGCTGTAATGAGGAATTCCACTTAGAAAAGCGGGTCTCCTTAGGGAGGAACAGATGATGACTGGGGGATCAAGCAGTGGAGCAGTGGGTCACTTGGGCCTCCTGACCGGGCCATCCTTTGCCTCCTAACTAGTTCCTCTGAGATGAAGTAGGAAAAGGTAATTTGGATGAATTTAAAGACATTTTGCCTTGTTTTGGGTTTTTAGCAAAATGATCAAGCTAAAATGTGTCTAGAGCTAGTTCCTGGCAAGTTCCCCTAGCTCTTTACATTCAGGACATGATTTTTGTTTTTTAAGCTATGTGTTTTGTTGGTCTGGAAAGTAAAAATTTTAATGTGGTTAATGAAATGTCTTGAAGACACATTCAAGTTTGAAAATGATCTCCATCTCTGGCAAAAAAAGTGGAACTAACCCTGCAAACACTAAAGGCACAGTTACGTAGACTCTCACTTTGTGTCAAGAAGTGAGTTGACTCAGGTTTGTCTGGGTGGCTCAGTCGGTTGAGCGTTCAGCTCTTGGTTTCAGCTCAAATCATGATCTCAGGGTCGTGGGATCAAGCTCTGCATCAGGCTCTGCACTCATCGGGGAGTCTGCTTGAGAGTCTCTTTGTCCCTCTGCCTCTCCCACTTCTGTGTTCTCTCTCTCTCTCTCAAAACAAATAAATCTTTAAAAAATATATATAAAAAAAAAAAAAAGAAATGAGTTGACTGGGTTCAGATATTTAATATGCCTTCTATAACTGCTAGTCTGGGCCAGGTCCTTGACACCTCAGGCTGTGTGTGTTTGTGTGTGTGTGTGTGTGTGTGTGTGTGTGTGTGTGTTTTCTTCCTTAAACCATGGAGTTAGACTAGCTTTTTTCTGGCTTCAAGGTGATGAGGACAAGGTTTTTGTTATATGTGCCTGCTTTCAGAATCAGTCAGCAGATGTGGATTTGAGCCTTCCACATCTGCTGACTAATTCTGAAAGCAGGTACATATAACAAAAACCTCTGGAGCCCCATGTTTCTCATCTTACAAACTGCAATACAAAGGGCGCCTGGGTGGCTCAGTGGGTTAAGCCTCTGCCTCAGGTCATGATCTCAGGGTCCTGGGATCAAGCCCCGCATTGGGCGCTCTGCTCAGCAGGGAGCCTGCTTCCCCCTCTTTCTATCTGCCTGCCACTCTGCCTACTTGTGATCTCTGTCTGTCAAATAAATAAATAAATAAATAAAATCTAAAAAAAAAAAAAAAGCCACTGCAATACTGTTATGGCTATTCTGAGGACAAGTGAGAAAAAACAATGTACTTAGCCTGGGGCCTGATGTAAGGTAGAAGTCTGTAGTAGGCCTGAAAAATGCGAGTTCTAGAGTAATGAGTAAGCAGTATATGGCTTGTGTGTACCGAGTTAGTAGTTCTGCAAGTTCAGGCTCCCAGCCATGTGTAGCCTAGTGAATGTAAGGCTTAAAGGAGAAAGGAATAGTCCTAAGCACTTAGAAAGTGAAGGAGGCAATGATTTGTACATGTGTACAGATCAAATGGAATTGTGCACACAAGTGATTCCCTGAGGGCTGTCAAGTGAAGCCAAAAGCTGTTTCTATTCTGGTCTTCAACTTGCTCTGTCCCTCTGTCAGCCTCCTAGCTCCACCAGAAGCTGGAGGTCTTCCTGGGGGCCCTTGTTAAGCTTCCTGTCTCAGGGGAAGCAGGAGTCCACTCTGCTTTCTCTGTACGTTCTCAGAGATTCCTCTGTTCTTGACTTCATGTTCTCATGCCCATTCCTTTCCAGACAGTTCAGGGTTGGTCTCTTGAGCTTTTAGCTATTGTCAAAGGCTCTTACTGCTCTTCTCTCATGGCGGAAAGGAATCAACAGGGGAAAACAGGTAAACTCTTGTAACAGACTCTGTTGTTCGATGACCCAGTATCAATTATCTTTCCCTGTTTTTATTATTAACTGAACCTGTTTTGTTCAGAGAGGCCCAGTGAAACATTGGCTTCTGTCTTTGTGGCCAATGGGATGAAGGAGCAAGTTGCCTGGTGAAGGTTTTGGGAATACACTCCTTATAAAGGGGCGGACTCAATAGACCATGCCTTTTGCACTTTGCTTTCACCTCTTCTGGTATGCGGAAACTCGACCTGGAGGTGGAGGACACTTCTCACAAACGTGGTGCTGACGGCCCTGCTTGGTCTGAAAGTGAGGGAGCGGACAGCTAGAAATAGGGCAGTTAC
Source organism: Mellivora capensis (assembly GCA_004024625.1). Lineage (NCBI taxonomy): Eukaryota > Metazoa > Chordata > Mammalia > Carnivora > Mustelidae > Mellivora > Mellivora capensis. The sequence goes on from PISX010017584.1 coordinate 13,976, forward strand.
TGGTAGTACAATGGAGACACCAGACCAGCCCGGGATGACACCCCTTGGACTCCTTCTTATATGAAAACAATAACCCCCTGCTCTATTTAAGCCACTGTTTAGTTGGGTTTTCCATTTCTTTCAGTATGCAAGCCTAGGTGACTCTCCTTTAAACTGAGATAAATAGGGGCACCTGGGTGGCTCAGTGGGTTAAAGCCTCAGTCTTCCGCTCAGGTTGAGATCCTAGGGTCCTGGGATCGAGCCCCACATGGGGCTCTTTGCTCAGCAGGGAGCCTGTTTCCTCCTCTTTCTCTCTGCCTGCCTCTCTGCCTACTTGTGATCTCTGTCAAATAATAAATAAAATCTTAAATTGAGATAAATATTTGGTTCTATACATGGGACGTAGAACAAAGAGATTCTGTACCTCTTTGGCATAGGAGGTATGTAAGCAAAGGCTTGGTGGTCATTACTCAGGGATGCCTTAGAGGGTCCTCCAGGAAGTGCAGGGTTGAATTTTGCAGAAAAGTAGAATCTAATTTATAAAGAAAATAATTCAAGGGGCACCTGGCTGGCTTAGTCAATACAGCATGCAACTCTTGATCTTGTGATTGTGAGTTCAAGCCCCACACTGGGCATAGAGATTACTTAAAAAAATAAAATTTTTAAAAAAGAGAAAGAAAATCATTTGAGATAAAGGTGGCTTCTGGCACCTCAAAGTGAGATGGAGAAGGGAAATTATCAGAGGAGAAAAACCATAAAAAATCCTGCACCCTACAGCTAACACAATGAATAGTGAAATATTATAGGCTTCCTACCTGTGATTAGGAAGGAGACAAAAATGGCTGATACTGACTTCTCTACTTCTATTGAACATTGTACTGGAGGAACAACGAAACTTAAATAATACATTTTTCAATAATAACTCAAAAGCCTAGAAACAAACCTGTTAGAGGTTTTTTTTATTGTTTTATAAAAGCTATATAATATCAGAAGAAATTAAGAAAATTGAAATATATAGAAGGATTTACCATGTTTGTGGATTGGAAGACAATAAAGAGACAATGTTCTAAAATTGTAATTCTTCCTGAAGTAATTTATAGGTTCAGTGCAATTCCAATCAAAATCCCAGCAGGTCATTTTAGGGAAATTGGTAAGTTAATTCTAAACTTTATATGGAAATGCAAAGCGCCAACAATAGTGAAGAAACTGGCAAATTTATTCTAAAGCCACAATTACTATGATGTTGGTACAAGATGAACCAATAGAACAATAGGAAGGAATAAAATATTCAGGAGTAGACTCCCATAAATAAAGACCCTTTATTTATGGGAAAAAGCGATGTTGTAAGAGCAGTGAGAGAAAGGCAGTTTTTCACTATAAACGGTGTCATGGCAATTGGATACCCATATGGGAATAAAATGTGTCCTGACTTCTGCATCACACCGTATTTAAAAAGTCAGTTCTGGGACGCCTGGGTGGCTCAGTTGGTTAAGCGGCTGCCTTCGGCTCAGGTCATGATCCCAGCGTCCTGGGATCGAGTCCCTCATGGGGCTCCTTGCTCGGCGGGGAGCCTGCTTCTCCCTCTGTGTATGCCTGCGCGCGCGCTCTCTCTCTGACAAATAAATAAATAAAATCTTAAAAAAAAAATAAAAAAAATAAAAAGTCAGTTCCAAGTAAATTATAGAGAAAGGAAAATCGTAATGCTACTAGAAGATAATATAGGCACAAAATTCACCAGTTATACAGGGAAATGCTGATGTTTGGGATTTACATTAAAATTAAGAGCTATTCATAAAGAGATTCCATTATGTTAGGCAAAGGGGAAACTAAAGTGAGATGATGTTTTTAATACATGTGATTGGCAAAGGGCTTATACCAAGAACACAGAGTTTCCTCAAATCCACAAGGAAAAGGGCGCAAGCTAGTTAACAAGAGACTCACTGATACTAAAAACTTTCTCAGATACGTAACAACACAGAGCAGATCCCTCCTAACTGCAGACTCACTCTCCGTGATCTCAGTTACCGGGAGGATCACAGCCGGAAGCAGAGGGTCCTCCTCTGACGCAGCGTCTGAACGCAGGTGGGAGTGTGACGCTACGTCGTACGTCACACGCTACGTCGTCATCCTCGTTTCATCTCTTCGTGTCTCCGTCGCATCTTTTTACTATTATTATTGTTTTTAAGAAGGCGGCGGGGCTGGAGGGGAAGAGGGACAGGGAGAGATTCCCGAGCAGGCTCCACGCCCAGGCCACCACGGAGCTCCGTCTTTCCACCTGAGCTCAGGACCCGAGTCGAAACGGGGAGTCGCGCGCCTGACTGACTTCGCCACCCGGGCGCCCTGTCGTTTGATCAGTTCGCGTCATCACAAGAACGAAGGTGAGTACATACAGCTGACCCGCGGGACAACCGCCACCCGCAAGTCAAAAATCCACGTGTAACTCCGACCTCCCGGAATTTAACTCCTCGTAGCCTGCTGGTGATGGAAGCCGGACCGAGAGCACGACCAGTCGATTAACTGCACTCGTGTAGTCAGGTAAGCTAGAGAAAAGAAAACGTTAAGAAATCATAAGAGAAAAGACATGCACAGTACTGTACTCTATTTATAAAAAATAAAATCCATGTATCAGTTGGACGCTGTAAGTTCAAACCTGCGTTTTTCAAGGGTCAACTGTATAGAAATATTTTGAGAGATGGACCACGTTCCACAGCTGTGATTACGGTATGTTGTTACAATTGTTTCATTTTATTATTAGTTATTGTTAGTCCCTTACTGTGCCTAATTTAAAAATTGGGCTTTATCCTAGGTATGTATGTATAGGGGAAAAATGTGGTAGATATAGGGTTCAGTACGCTCTGTGGTCTTAGGTATCCTGGGGGTCTTGGGAACCATCCCTTATGGATAAGGGGGGACTAGGGTAGCAGGGTTTAACAGCAGAGGCTCTCAACTAAGGTCATCTGAGTTCAGATCCTCAGTGTGCCTTTTACTTTATTTTATTTTTAAAGATTTTATTTATTTATTTGACAGACAGAGACCACAAGTAGGCAGAGAGGCAGGCAGAGAGAGGAAGGGAAGCGGGCTCTCTGCGGGGCTCGATTCCAGGACCCCAGGACCATGACCTGAGCCAAAGGCAGAGGCTTTAACCCACTGAGCCACCCAGGCGCCCCGACGCTGTGCCTTTTATTAGCCTGTTGCCTTGCTGAAAGTGTCATAGCTTCTTGTGCCTCAGTGTCCTGCTAATAATAGTATGTATATCTTCAGGTTGTTGTGAGGCTAATAAAAGCAAAACTCTGAGATCAGTTACAGGCCCTTTTTGTTAACTGCAGCAATGCTTATCACAGTCATCAGGGATTAACCTTTGTCTTCATCCAAAACTCATCTCTTCTTATTACACTATATGGGCTTCAGGAAATGTTTGCTGTTCAACTTCCAAATCACTAAAACCTTGAATAGTTCAACCATAACCCTCATCCACCATTCAGTAGTTATATTATTGGATCAATACTTTACTATAAATGTACTCACTTGTTAAAAAGTACTGGAGTAATACAAAGATGATGAGGGTAAGAATAACTTTTATTTAATACTTACTGCATGCCAGACACTAGTCTTAGCACTTAACACATTATTTCCCCTTTACTCGCCACATAAGGACTTCAAAGTTAGGTACTATTTTTTTTAAAGATTTTATTTTATTTTTTTAAAGTAATCTTATACCCAAGATCAGGCTCAAACTCACAACCTTGAGATCAAGAGTTGCGTGCTCTCCCAATCAAGCCAATTGGTCACCCCCAACGTAGGTACTATGATTATCTGCATTTTAAATGAGAGGAAACTGAGGCACACAAGGTTTAAGAAACTTGCCCAAGGTTGTAAAGCTGCTTAGGATAGATCAGTACTTAACTCTGTTGATCTCGGAACCTATCCACAAGAGTAGTCAGATAGCACTTAACTCATTAAAAAAATGAAGTATTTACATAATGAAGTAGAACAACGTTCTTTAGCATTCTCAAGGATGCAGAGGATACTCAAAAATATAATTTAAACTATGGACGTTAATAAGCAATTCATATTATATGTGTATAAGTAAACTGCAATGATGCATTACCTATGAATAGAAAAACACAAGCAATACACTAAGACAATAATAGCAGTTATTTCCATTGGGGATTAGAGTTCATTTTATTTTCTTTTGTAACCCATTTTGTATTTTTCAATTTTTCTACAATAATTGTACTGCCTATGTTACCGTTGTAAGAAAAAATATTAGAGAAAATCGTATATTGCCACAATTTCCAAATGCTGATTGAAAACTAAAAACTGCAGGCTGTCTTCAGTCCTACTGAGTCTTTGTGACACACTTAGTGGCTCAGCTGTCTTTCAAAGCCAAATTTTGGGGCAAAAATTCTGTTTCCAGATGTCAAGGCTATTTCCACATTTAACCTCATATTGGGACAGACTTCATAGATCTGATCGTCCATCTTCTGGGTTGCAAAATAGCCAAGCCACTTCTTTTTATTGCCCCACTGAGAAAAGGCCCGTGTGGGAAGGGTCATACAAGGCTAGGGGAGGCACTCACCTTGGGCAGCAAGTGAGAATGTCAAAGAGGCAGGCACTTGAAAATCAATGTCATTGTTCAATCTGTGGGCAAAAGACTTCCTGCATGAATTTGAGATTGTAACTGATGGCAGGAGACAGGTGGGGAGCTGCGGTGGGCAGTCAGTTCTAGTCAAGAAGGTAAGCTTTGGAAAAACGTCCTGAGCTGGAAGATTGATGTGGGAGAGCTGGTTTTCTGAGGGAGGGGGAGGGGTCTGAGTAGTCTCCAGAATAGCAGGGTTATCCAGGGTGCTCCCTGGAAGGACCTGGAAGTGTTTAGTAGGCTCCGGGTCCTACCTCTAGGAAACCCAGCCTAAGGCAGAGTCTGGCAGGGAAGAGGTGAAGACACTGTTTTGGCTGCAGCATTTCATACAAATTCGCTGCAACTAGCACGGAATGGAGACTAGAATGAAGTCTATCCCAGAATGAAGACAGTTGCAATAAGGTCCTGATGTGAACTGTGGCTATGGACAGAGCTGGGAATCCTGAGTCTCTAACATGTTCCCTTTCCTTGCCACTGTGATGCTGGCAGTGAGATGATGCTGGTGCAAGCAAACAAACAGGATAATCCATCCGTCCACCAGCGCCATTCTCCTCATCCTTAGCACTCGCTGCTGCCACCATGCAAGGCCAGATTCACACTGTCTTCTTCTTCTTCCTCCCTCTTCCCTCTATAGGCTCTGATGGTTCTGAGGCTTTGCTTCTTCTTCTCTGAGTCTGTCTGATTATTTGTTTCAACCATATTATCTATTTTCTTGGAACAGACATTACTCTGAAAAAAGGACCAGGAGAAGCAGAGGGCAGATTGAGAAACATGAAGGAGAAACTGTCCAAATTTGGCCAAAGCCAGGACTTGGCAAGACATGTGAGTGAAAATGACCTGGAGGTTTTTCTGCCAGATGAGTAGCTGGGGCCTTGGGTAGCTGCATATTCTCTTCAGTGGCTTTGCTTCTTTCTGTTCTCACCTCAGTTAGGAGCCCATACAGGGTTTATCTGTATTCTCAGGGACTGGTCTGTGGGCACAAATGCTGGTGGTTGTTAAGGGTTTGGGCCTTTAGTAGAGCGAAGTTCTCTACACAACTTTTCATACAGATGGATGAATTTCTTATACACATACACACAGTGAAATTTCTTAACATAATAAATGGCAATGTTTTAGGGAAAAAATGACAAAACTAAGGTTTAAATGGCTTGATTTGGAATCTGGCCTTTCAGAATCAGGCCTTCATTTCTAGAATGGTTGATATACCAAACAAATTTCGACAGGTACCTGGCCTTGGCATCCTGCCATGGTGGGCTATTTAAACTGATTGAGCAAACTTGTTCACAGAATGTGCTAGAAGCTCTGCTTCGGCCCAACTACTGAAATTATAGGGAATTTACTGCACCATACAGTCTACTCATGTATATGTTTGAAAGTTTCCAGGTTAGAAAGTTCTAATTTTCCCTTTGTGCCTGGTGGTATTGGAATGTTGGAATGGTTACAAGCCCTTTGGTGATAGGGCTTAGAGGAAGTTGAGTTGGAGATACCTTTAGTTTGGGTTTAGTGGGATATATTTGTGTGCTTTTGTAGTTTCTTTTGTGTATATCGGAGTTTTCTCTATCCCCCTGGTGCAGGAGTGGCTTTGAAAAATGCTCCTACTGCCTAGTGTGCTGACTTAACTGGCATCAAGACACAAAAGTGTTGCTCAGAAATAAAATCATGATATTAAGGTATCTGTCTCATGGCACACAGCACCAGAGGTACATGAGAGTAAAAGGGAAAGTTTGAAAAGCAGTCTGGAAAAATCCTTCTTACCACCAGATGTGTATAATAATACATTCTTCCTGTGAAAATCAATTCTTTGATACCTTATCAAAATTGGAAGTTTTCTCCTAATCAGGAATACAAGAGAAAGCAATTATATATGTACTGCATATTTTAAATCCTTTTAAAAAGAATGATTGTCCAAAATCAAAGTTAGAAGATTTTGTTGGTGAAAATAACCCCAGTGTATTTATTTAATATATTTATCACAAGGGCTCAGCCAGAGATTTCATTTAAAAAACAGAAACAACACAAAAATGGCACCACAGCTTAAGATATAGAGTCCTAGACAGAAATGAAGGAAAGGACAGACCATTTAAGGGGAAAATAAAAAAACAACACAAGCAGAGAGGCTGGACAAGGTTCTTGGCTGGAGACCTGTTTCAGGTAGGTTCCTTGCAGACACTTCTTAAAGGCTGTGGGGTTTTTCCCCAGCTCAGCATCATGTGTGTGCAAAGGGCTATCAGTGTTGGGTTCCCTGGATGGAGAGCAGATTGGTCCTTCAAGATGTCCAGACAGGTGTGGTAGCAGGCGTGAGGAATTTTACCGTGGGCCGGGTTTAAGCGTAGCCGTTGGGGAGCTGCAGGGGGAGCTCACTGTAGCTCAGGTCTCCATGCACTGTACCACCTGTTCAAAAAGGTTATCTGGTTTTCAGGGAAGGCAGAAATTCCTTTGTCACCAGACATCATGAGGGTCATCAGCCCCTGCCATCACCTCTTGCCCACGTGGCCCCAGGCAGTGACCCCGCTGGGCTTGGCTCCTCTGCGGTTGCGGGCGGCGGCCACACTGGCAGCAGCAGGTCAGGGTTCTGGGAGGCCATCCAGGCAGCGTGGGCAGGGAGACAGCAACTCGGAGAGCATGGCTGCCACCCAAATTTGGAAAATTCTTGTGTTGGTGGAGCTCAGACTGCTAACTGGGTTACAAACAGCAAGGAAGCCAGTTTGTGAATACACCAATTTTATGCATTTTATGCATATAAACTAAAAATAAATTGAAAACGGAGATCAGTCATGCTAGAAGGAAGACTGACTGACTGTTTTTCTATTTTCTCTGTGGAAATTATTGTAGAAAATTATTGTAATACGAAGAGCTGACCAAAAGTGGTGCAGCCAGAAAATGTAAGGATAAAAGTATTATAGAGGTGTATCAACAGTGAAATAATTTAAACTGTGATTTATTGTATTTGGCAGTTTTTAAAAATGTCATTTGATGTGATCTCTTTTCCCCCATTCTAAATGTATATTTTAATGTATAATTTAAATTTTTATTTATAATCTTTTTCATTAAGACACTCCCTCCCCAATTGTATAAACTTCAGGTGCTACAGTGTCCACTCCTGCTTAGTTTTCTTCACTGATTCCTCCTTTTCTCTCTGACTTCCAAACATTGGAAAACCCCAAGGCTCAGTTCTTAAATTCTTCCTCTCTGGATTCACTCCCCGAGTATATAGGTGGCACAACCACAATGGAATTGGGATTTATTGTTGGAATAAGATCTTATACAGTTGGGAAGTAAGGTCTGAAGGGGGCAGGAAGGGATGGGAGCAGATTTCCTAACAAGGAACCACTGGGGTGGGAGACAGAGTTGGGGCTTCCAAAGGCACATCTACCTGCTACTGTGGGACTGAGAGTTGGAGGAGTCTATACAGAAGGCCATTACCTCTGAGTTTGGTGGTAGGGTTGAGGCTACTATTGGTCAAGAGGGCCAACAGTTGGGAAGAGGAGTTGCAGAGAAGATGCAGAGTGGGAGACAAGGGCATGAGCTGGAGCTCAGCAGTACCTCTGTCAGCATCTAACCACATACCCTTCAGAGAGTAGTGATGGCCTCCTCACTTCTGCCTTGCAATTTCATGCACATATCTTTTTTGGTCAGTGCTAATCTGAAACCATACAAGGAAAAAGATTTTGGGATATACTTCAGTTTAGCCAAGTGAACACAGTTCAAAGCACATACTAGGTTATTTCATTTTGTCTCATTGCTTTAATTCTACCCATACTCTGATGATTCACAAATTTTTAATCCTTGGAATTATAGGCCTTCTCTGGAATACAGGAATACAGATTTATGTCTAATTCCCTCCTTACATCACCACTTGGATTTTTTTTTTTAATTTTTTAAAAAATTTATTTATTTGTCAGAGAGAGAGGGAGAGAGAGCGAGCGAGCACAGGCAGACAGAGTGGCAGGCAGAGGCAGAGGGAGAAGCAGGCTCCCTGCCAAGCAAGGAGCCCGATGTGGGACTCGATCCCAGGACGCTGGGATCATGACCTGAGCCGAAGGCAGCCGCTTAACCAACTGAGCCACCCAGGCGTCCCACCACTTGGATATTTAGTAGACTTTTCAGACTTAAGATATTAAAAAAAAAAAAATGAGATCCTAATCTTCTTTCCTAAACCTATTCTTTCCAGAATCATCTTCTGAGGTCCAGGTGTTCTGGCTAAAAATCTCAGGATTGCCTTTACTCCTCTGTCTCCCACCCAACAAGTAATTGATCAGAAAATCCCGTTGGCTGTTTCTTCAAGAAATATCCATGGCCTACTACTTCTGTTGTGGGCTGGAAAATTGTCACCACTCCCTGAGAGATTCATACCCTAATCCCTAGAATCTATGAATATTACCTGAAATAGCTTTAAAGGAGCAGGGGTGCAGTGGGTAGGGTGGGCATCAGTTAAGGATCTTGAGGTAGGGAGATTATCTGGATTATTCCAGTGAGACCTAAATGCAATCTCATGTATCCTTAAGGAGGAGGCAGAGGGAGATTTGCACCCCTCTCCCACCAGAGGAGAATGGGATGTGAAGATAGAGCAAAGAGAGATTGGAAGATGTCAGCCTTGAAGATTGGAATGGTGTGGCCACAAGTCAAGGAATGCCCGTAGCTACCGGAAGCTCCCAGAGGCAAGAAGTGGAATCTAGAGAGTGCACAGCCTTGCTAACACATAGATTGGGGTCCAGTGATACTGATTTTGGACCTCTGAACTCCAGAACAGGAAAAATAAATTTCTGATGGCTTAAGCACCACGTTTGTGATCGTTTTGTTACAGCAGCCACCAAAACCAATACCATTTTTTACCATTTCCTCTCTGGCAACCGTATTGCAGAGCGCCACCATCTCTTTCTGGATTATTCCAGCAGCCTCCTATCTAACTGACCTCTCTGCTTCTGTTACCGCCCCACTCCCTATGGTCTGGTCTCGGCACAGCTGCTAGAGCATACCTTTAAAACTGTAATTCAGGAGATGCCTGGAAGGCTCAGTTGGTTGAACATCCGACTCTTGGTTTCAGCCCAGGTCATGATCTCCGTGTCTTGGGATTGAGCTCTGGGTCAGGCTCTGTGCTCAGCATAGAGTCTGTTTGAGATTCTTTCTTTCCCTCTCCCCCTCCCTCTCTCACTCACTCTCTCTGTAAAGTAAATAAAATAAAATCTTTTTTAAAAAAGATGTTAAAAATTGTAATTCAGATCAGGTCACTCATTTTTCAAAACCCTCCAGTTGTTTCCCTTCTCATACAGAGTACAATACATAATTCTCATAACCAGCTTACAGAGCTCTAACTTGACCCTTTTTTACCCTGTCTGACTTTATCTCCTACATTCCACCATAGTAATACAGTTTCCTCGATATTCCTTGAGCATATCAGGTGTGTTGCTGCCTCAGGACTTCTGCACTTGCTCTTCCCTCTCCCCACCTCCCATGGGCTTGAAAGATGAAACCTTCTCTGACTACTCTTAAAAACACCAGCCATCCAACCTTACTCACTCACACATCCTAATGCTCTTCCCTTCTTACTTCCTCCACAGCCATAATAAATTCTGTCATATGTATTCTTACAGAGTTGTTTAATTCTCCACCCTCCCCCATTAGAATGTAAGCTCTGTGAGGGCAGGGATATCTACCAGGGATTTTTTTTCACTGTTGTATCCCCAATGCCTAGATAGGTCTATAGCACATTAATGGATGCTGAATAGTATTTGTTGAAGGAATAAATTATGCAAGAATGCTTAATTAGGGTTTTTTTTTTTAATTTATTAACTAATTTATTTGAGAGAGAGTATGAGGAAGAGGAGAGAGGGAGAGGGAGAAGCAGACTCCCTGCTGAGATCCCGACCCAGGGCTCAATCCCAGGACCCTGGTATCAGGACTGGAGCCAAAGGCAGATGCTTAACCGACTAAGCCACACAGTTAGCTTTATATTACAAACATTTTACTCCATTAAAAGGTCTTGCACTGAGCTGTAATCAGCAATCACCCAACTCATTCTTTGGTTTCATTAATATTCTCTGGAGATAATAACGCTTCCAGTTTCCCAAATGTCACTCTGGTCAGGAACTGAACCATATGTTGGATTAAGTTGTAATGTAAATAATGGAACTATCATGCATTCCGGAAATGAAGGCATTCTCTCCATTTCTGTGTTTTTCCCATCACTCTACTTTAAACTGGAAGGAAAGGCTTGAGTGGGAATTTGGTATTCCTTTAAGGGGTTTTCCCAATCCAACAGTCTTTGATCCTGGCTGTGGGTTTAATAAGCACCATTCCTCTCATCCATCCGCCTCTTCTAATTCTTCCTCCCCCAGTCATTTCCTGTCACAGCAACCCTTTCAAAATTAAACTCCAATTCTAAAACAAATGAAGCAAAGGCAGGAAGGGGGGGATGAATCACAGCATATGGGAATAGTTTTGTTTGAAAGCATGATCAGCACTCTTTGCAAACAAGCTGTGACCATATGCAGCAGGGTGGGCGTAGAAGGAGTTTTAAAAGACTGTGATAAACTGTGAAAAGTGAGTTACAAAGAAAAAGTCCATTAATGATTGGTTTGATAGTAAGAAGTAATACCTTGAAAGAAGTCTCTCTCTAAGAAAATAGATATTTCTGTGCCTTTTTATAAATCGAAAGATTGCAAAGAGGTGGCCTGTAATCAGTTAAAATTCTTGCCCTGAAGTAGCAGAGAGGCTATGAATAATAATAACTGGTTAGGACTTGTTTCTTGGCTAAAACCAAGGTCACTTGAATTCAGATTTATTGGTGTACCAACAGAAGTTATTTATAGAACCAGATCTGTTGCCTTTAGGTGATCATCCCTAAGGAAGAGAGAAAAGAGATGTAAAAGGGGTGTGTGTGTGTGTGTGTGTGTGTGTGTGTTTCTTTTATTGATTGTATCAGTCGGTAAATAACTGAGTTCTGACCAAAAGCCAGGCACTGTGCTAAGCCCTGGACATTCAATATGGAACAAAAATCCTGGGTATTATATGGTAAGCAAAAATCATCACAGTCCCTACCTTCATGAAGTTTACAGTCCAGGGGGAACATAGCCAGTAATCCAATGGCCCCAGAAACAAATGAAAAATAACAACTGTGACTTATTGTCATTTGTGCTGTCAAGGAGGGCAACAGTATGGATCCTGTGAGACACTGATGGGAAGCCTGAGTTGGTCAGGGAAGTTAGGAGAGGCTTCCCTCTGGTGATGATGGACTTGCAGCTGAGAGGTTATTTAAGAGGGGACAAGGGTGTGCAAAGAATTCAGGGCAGAAAAGGTGATATGTGCAATTGTCCTGGAACAGGCGGGGTTGCAATTTTATTCAAGGAGCTGAAAGAAGTACAATGAAGGGAAATGCGTCTGGAGCTTGACAGTGAGAAGTCAAGAAACAGAAAATAGAGGGGCCTGACTACCCAGTGCCTTGTGGGGTATGTTAAGGATTTTGATCTCTCAAGGAGAAGCCATTGGAAAGGGGGACAGGGCAGTTATAAGAGCACACAACCTCCCCCCTCCCGAAGCTCCCTCTTATATCGCTCCATTTTGGGGTCATAGAGAACGTGCTGTAGGAAGGTAGAAGTGGTAAAATTGGTTATGTTGAATCAGTCTTTGATTTAACAAATATTATGAGTGATTACTCTGGGGCGCATACCATTCTAGGTCCTAGGGTAAAAAAGATGAACCAGAAACTTACTGATCACCCCTCATAAGGCTTACAGTCTAGGATGCAACATGTGTGATAAAGATAGTCCCATGAATAAATCATTGCAATTTACATAATACACCAGAAGAACAAGGTAGGATGCTCTGAGCTCAAGTGACAGGGACCTCGCCTTGGGTGGAACTAACTAAGGAACTCAGGGAAGCTCTCCTCTGAAGGTTAGGTTGCTAACTGTTGTCAGTAGGATTATTTGGAAAGTTACGGAAAACTTCAATTCGCCTTTTATTTTCTACTCCCAATCCCTTATTTCATTAGGTGACCTTGACTTTCATGCTTTCTCTCTATGTATATAAATGGCAATGAGTAGGTAGCAAGGCACCTGTGTTTCTGGAAGAAATGCAAAAGCCCATTTATTCTGAGTGCCACGTCTGGGACATACCTGGGACATGAAACAATGAACTATGAGATCATTGGGCAGCTCTGATTTTGTTCTGTCTATATATAATCCACCAGGAGGGTAGTAGTATTGATATTTCTAAATTAACACCCTTTTCCTTAGTAAACCAATTACTTCCAACATGTTACAGTTCATCACCTCAAACTAGTTTGGTTTTTTTTTTTTTCCAATCAGTTGAAGACAGAAAATCCATAAGCAGTTTATCAGTGTGTGATGCTGTTTGCATTTCTGTCCTCCCGATTTGGATTTTCATCATTCTTTGTACTCTTAGCCCAATCTCTGCACAAATTCATGTATTTATATGAAAACAAGCAGCAATTCTTGTTTATAAATGTAGCCTGGAAACCAGCCAGAGCATACTTACTAGAAACTTCGGGTGTGGTTGATTATTCCTGAAGATAAAGCCCAGTATTGTTATTCTTCTAAATTGACCTAGCCCTTTACTGAAATGGGCCAACCCTGTGCCTACAGTGGAACTGTATGTGCTGATCGACAAAGAACCACTGTAGCTTGGTTTGAATTTTATCTGAACTTAAAAGTATATAATCTATTTAATATACTTGATAATTCTGATTTAATTTCACATCAATCATTTAACAGTATTTATCACATGTAAGTTACTTAAATTCTCCAGTTTCCTTTTTTCTTTAGTAAAGTAGGAATAATTATATCTATTTTGCCCTTTTGGCCTAGTTGTGAAATTAAATGTGTAAATATTTGTGATTATTCTTTGTAAATTCAGTATTTATGTGCAGGATGCCATTATTTGCATCATTGACCCCAATTCTTCACCGCTTCCTGTAACTAAGCCCTTGGACATGTGGTTTTGCAAGCTCCTTTCTGAAGAGGGGGGTATCTTTCCCTGCCTCTTGACTTTAGTTTGGATATATTACTTGCTTTGGTCCTTAGAGTATGGTCAAAGTGACAGTGTGCAGTTTTGAGCCTAGATCTAAAGAAGCCTAATACATTTCTGCCTGTGTTTGTGTGCTCTGCCAATTGCCATGAGAAGAATATGTCCCTGGTCCCTTGAAGAAGATGAGGGGCATGTGGAGCAGAGCCACTCCAGTCCAGCTGCCCCAGCTATGCCAAGCCTAGACCAGCTGGCTCCCATTTGACCTGCAGATACGTGGGTTGAGTCCATCCCCATCAGCCCCAGCCAAGCCATGTGAATGAAATAAATGTGTGTTATTATGTAGCACTGAGGTTTTGATGTAGTTTTTAATATATAGCCAATTAAACATCCATTGGTTCACTAAGACTATGTAATCTTCTAGGGAAAAGGACAGAGATTTCAGTTTTGAACGGATTTTTCCTTCTGTCCCTGTGCTTTATGTTTTTCCTTTCTTGGCCCAATTTTCAAAAGTAAATTGCTCAAGAGTTGCAAATATAAAATTCTCTGTATAGCACCTCAGATTATCTGAATAAAAGGCTCAGTAGAAATCTAACAATGTTTTAGTGAAAATGTTTACTTCTCACTGAGACGTAGATGAGGAATTCTGTTAGGATCACATCCTATCTTGTTTATTGTCTCTTTTATAAATAGACTGATCTACAAGTATATGCAGAAGGCAGGAACAGGGCATGATATTTCACCAAGAGCCTTAGTGTGTCACCAGCTTTGGGAGTCTTTTAGGATAATTCTAAGCTAACAATTCAATATAACACACATTAAATATATAACACATGTAAGGCAAATGTAAGGTCCTTGGGAAACAGAAACGAACAAGACAGAGTAGCTCCCTCTTAATGATCTAGTAAAGGAAATGACATGCAAATTACTCATGATACCATATCTCATTAATTCTGTAACACTTTTTTTTGGTACCTTTTCATATGTTGAAATCAAGATGGTTTGTCATAGTTTAGTTAATAGTGTTTTTTTCATTCTGTGGTATGTAGGATAATGATGCAAGTTATACTTGGTATCCTCTTATAGCCAAGAAAATACAGAAATAAGTTGCTATGAGAACAGCGTATAAACTGTGTCATATGATCAAAAAGCAAGGAGGTATTACTTCTCCTGGATAAAACAGAGGGAGACCTCATGGAGGAAGAAGCCCATGAGATGGATTTCAGTAAGAAAAAGTACTGGAATAAAGACCACGTAGGTCAGTTGATTCCTAAACTTTCTATTACCAAGGAGTACTTTTATTGCTTATCTCTTCTCCTGTTCAGTGTTGTTGTCGTCAAAATGACTTTGTCATAATAAATAAATTTGCATTTATCAAGAGATACTTTACTTCTCAATTTCATAGCAAAAGCCATACATTACTGGAAATCGGAATTTCTCTTTTTTTTTTTTTTTAAGATTATTTATTTTTAGAGGGAGAGAGAGACAGAAGAGAGAGAAAGAGCGTGCGGTGGGGAGGGGTTGAGGGAGAGAGAATATGGAGCACACTCCCCACTGTGCACGTAGCCTGATGTGGGGCTCAGTGTCATGACCCTGAGATCATACCTGAGTTGAAATCAAGAGTCAAGACACTTAACTGACTGAGCCACCCTGGATCCTATTAATCACAATTTCTAATCAGAGGAGGTAATCAGTATTCTCAGATTAAGTTAGCAATTTTGGCCAGAACCCAAGAAATTTAACATTTTAGTCTCTGAAGTTATTGTTCCAGGAAACTTTAATCTGTACTAGGATTTTTGAAATATTGACAAGAATCCATCCTAGATGGGAACACCACTTTACATGAAAAATTCATCATAAGAAAACACATAGACATGGGACCCATGCTTTGTGATCCTTAATATGGTCTGCCTGGTGCTTTGAGTGAAAGAGGAAAGATTAGAGAAGATGAAACAGGAATTATGAGAGGACCAGCTCATAGAGAGTCTTGAATGTCATACTTAGGAATTTATTTTTTTTATTTAAAATTTTTTAAAATTTTAATTTATTTATTTGTCAGAGAGAGGGAGAGAGAGCGAGCGAGCACAGGCAGACAGAGTGGCAGGCAGAGGCAGAGGGAGAAGCAGGCTCCCTGCCGAGCAAGGAGCCCGATGTGGGACTCGATCCCAGGACGCTGGGACCATGACCTGAGCCGAAGGCAGCTGCTTAACCAACTGAGCCACCCAGGCGTCCCCATACTTAGGAATTTAGACTTTTATTATAACTATCACTGAAAACATCATTAGCTTGAGTATAAAAGGACAAATAGAACGAATTTGGTTACCAAAAGAAGAAGGAGGAGGAGGAGGAGGAGGAGGAAGAAGAGGAGGAGGAGGCGAAAGAGGAGGAGGAGGAGAAAAAGAAAAAGAAGAAGAACTTATATATAAGAAGTAAAACCTGGATGACTAAATTCCCACCAGAAGAACACAGACACGCCATAGTTTGTTTGCTCACCTATAGTGCACCAGCTGCCAATAAGACAGGTGTAGGAGGAATGCATAAGCAGCACCATCAATTCTATCTTTCTGTTGTGAGGATTCCAAGCAAAGTATTGTATAATAGAGCATAAATTCTGGAGTTAGACCACCTAGGTGCATGTTCTGACTCTACTGCATTCTAGTTCTGTGGATTTAGGTGAGTTATTGAAGATCTTTGACCTTCAGTTTTCTTTTTC
Source organism: Mellivora capensis (assembly GCA_004024625.1). NCBI lineage: Eukaryota > Metazoa > Chordata > Mammalia > Carnivora > Mustelidae > Mellivora > Mellivora capensis. Next base: position 30,289 of record PISX010017584.1, read on the forward strand.
ATAAATAGGGAAAATGGTATTATCAATATTAGCTGATATTTGTAAGAATGATGTAATTTTTGTAAGTTGTCTGGTGCATAGTTACCAAGACTCAGCACTTAATTAGTTTCTTTTAGAACTTGCTTAGAAATCCAAAAGGATGTGTGAAGCAGAGGCAAGAAAAAAATTAAATTTCCTTACCTCCCACAGCACACTGACAAGTCCTTGAGAAAGGCAGAGTGACAGTCCTCTCAGAACTCAGCTGCCTCGATGTTAATACTTTGCTAAGGGCAAAAGGCAATCTTAGCCTGACCCCCAGGATCCTGTATGTCTACTTCAGCATAAAAATTCCTTTGGAAATTTCTTTTATCTCTACTCACAAGATATATGTTGGCAATCATCCCCAAGCATATGACCCCCAATATACATCTGAAGGGTCTCATGACTAAGTTTTTATTAGACGGTAACAAATTACCTTTTCTCAACAATAACTAGCCCCTCAAAGTCATGGAAACCTTGCTTCCAAAATTCCTTAGCCATTTCCGCTATCCCTAACCCCCTCCCAACTTGAAAGTACATAGTGGGCCACTCCTCACGACCCCAGTGCAACTCTTTCTGCCCATGGGTCCTGTCCCCATGCTGTCATAAAACCACCTTTGCACCAGAGACATCTCAAGAATTCTTTCTTGGCCATTGTCTCTGAACCCCAACATCTTTCCTACATCAAAAAGACTGCATGGTGGTGTAGAACAATAAATTCAGTCTTCTTTCTTCTCATCATGTCCTAAGATACCAAACTGGCTGGTAATCAAAACCCTAAGGAGAAAACATATGCTCCAGACACCAGCTTTGTCTTGGCAATGATCTGCATTTAACTTGATGGTAAATAGGAGGTGACAGCTGAATCTGGTGTGGAGATTCCAGGAGAGAGGTTCTCCTGGAGGACTTTAACCAGAAGCTCATCTATTGCAAATAAATTGTTGTTGTAAATACCTGAGAGTAGGCGGTAGTGGGTCTTGCAGAAGAAAGTCCTGGAATTCCTGGACAGGGCTGAAAATAAAAAAGTGGGAATAATGTTGATAGTATATCCTATTGATGAGACCATGGCTACCATCACTACCTCCACTCTACAAGTTTCTTTAGCAATTCCTTTTAATCCGCCATATCTGAAATTGGCACTGTCCAAAGTTTTTTTCCATGAATGTGCTTAAATATATGCTGAACAATAAAAATTATACCTTACCTTTGCCGTGCGTTTTTGGACTGTTTAATGTGCTTTCATCTTTACAATTTCATGTTTTCCATATGACCTTTTGAAGAAAGTGGGGTATTATTATCCCCCTTTTCCATATGAGGAATCTAAAGTGGCAGGTGGCCCAGGGAGCCTACTTAATTAATGGTCACGGTTAGTAAGTGGAAGAGAGTTCTGCCTTTTGACTGACATTTGAGTCTACTATATCCTCGTCTTTATATGAAGATTTCTATTTTCTCAGTAGACAGTAATAGTCATGATCCATCCTCTTTTTGGAGGATTTTTCCTCTGATATTAATTATATTTTCTTATTCAACAGTTTTATTTCAGGCCTTGCTGCTTCTAGGGTCACAAGAGACTAACATTTGCTATTTTTCATCCTGCATAGTTTTGGGAGGATGTTATGGAAAATTGGCAGCATATCACTTCCTTCATCCGGTTTGATCCCAGGCTTTCAGAAGACTAGAGACTTGAACTTCTCATCTGTGAGAGTGAGATGAGGGTTGAATTATTGGACACCTGGTCAGAGTTAGATTTCTTTTTTTTTTTTTTTCCCCCACACCTTATGTCTGTTCACCTTCTGATCTTTACTGACTAGGACATTGGCTATAACACAATTGATTCCCTTCCTTTTATTCTCTGGGAACTGTCAAATAGAGTAAAATTCACTGTCCTTCACAAGAAACAAAACTCTCTTCTCTGGTTCAGAGAGTGTCACATTCCTTCCATGTTACGCAGCATTTTACAGTCACTTTGAGGCATAGAACACCCCCACCCCATTTTTGTCCCTTCTCATTTTAAACAGGAAATCACCTCTGAGAAACCCTTGGGTGAAGAAAAACAATGGTATGAAATCTTACTTAAGACATCTCATGAAAGTTACAGTAGCTTTTTGCAAAAACCTGTGTTCTCATCCTTTTACTCTAATTCTATTTAGATAGTAATAGCATTTTATTAGTAATCGTGTCAATGATTGATCAAATCACTGCTCTAACATTTCAAAAGGACCGGTTTGGTTATCTCCATTACAAGCCATCCCCAAATTTAGTGGCTTATAACAACAGTCATTCATTTGCTTATGATTTTGTAATTTGGGCAGGCAAAAGAAGTCATTGGGGTAGTGATTCTAGTCATCTGTCTCAGAGTTTCTCATGTAGCTTTTGTGGCCTGGAGGCTTGAATGGGGCAGGGATGTTCAATATATTTTCTGTACTAAGTTGAAAAGTATCTCCCAGAATTTCATGTTTACCCAGAACTGCAGAATGTGATGTTATTTGGAAAAGGGTCTTTGCAGATGTAATTAGCTGAGATGAGATCGTGCTAGAGTAGAATGGGCCCTAATTCAATATGACCACTGTCCTTCCAAGAAGAGAAGAGAAGAGGAAAAATGCCATGTAACAAGAGACACATATTAGAGTCATGTCACTGTAAGTCAAGGAACCCCGGAGATAGCTGGCAGTCATCAGAAGCTGGAAGAAAAACACATTCTCCCTCAGATCCTCCAGAAGGAACCAGCCCTGCTGACCAGTTTGATGTTGGACTTGTAGCCTCCAGAAGTGTAAGTGAATAAATTTTCTATTGTTTTAAGCCACCCAGTCACAGCAGCCCTGGGAAACGAAGGTAAATCTGCCTTAAAATCCAGGTAAATCTTAGTTAGAATTGCTGAAATGGCTGGGGACTGGCCAGCCTTACCTCACTGCCCCAAACTCCCATTCCTCTGCCATCTCTCTTGGTCTCTCCCTCCATGTGGTCTCTCCACCAGAGTAGCTGGGCCTCTTTATGTGGAGGCTTCATGTTCCAAAAGAGTGAAAGTGGAACCTACCAAACATCTTCTGGATTAGGCCCAGAGCTATCACTAGCTTCCTTCTGCCATGTTCTGTTGGTTACAGCACACTGCTGAACCTGCTCAGGTTCAGGAGGAGGAAACAGACCACTTGTCGATGGAGAAGCGGCGCACATACACGGGGATGAAGGAATCATTGATGTCCATCTTTGGAGTCAGTCTGCAAGGACTGTAGCTACCTGAGTTTGAATGAGTATTTTATTCTATGATACACCTCTTAGCACAAGTTACTATGTAGGCTTAACAAGACTTCTTGCTGATGATCTTCTAAATGTTCAAGTCATGTCTTTGAATGTCAGCCAGTCTACTCCTCTGTATCAGCCCTTCCCAGCTGGGCAAGCAGAGGTGTGGGGGTCAGGATCTAAAATTCAGCATGGGAGTGGGAGAGGTACTGTGGCATTGTTTATGTCAGAAATGATTGTTTTCATGAGGTCAGTTCTGACCACAGTCCATACCACTCTCCAAACTAGAGCTTTAGGATGACAGTGCCTTTCAGTGAAAGATTGTAATGTTGACACAAACAAGACAATGCATATGACCAGGTGAAATAGAAGTTGCTGTAAGAATAAAAATCCACAGCTGAGACCCCCTGCCATGAGCTCCTGTTGGAAGATCCTGGAGAAGTCCCTGGGGCAGAGTAAAGGGAACAAAGAGCTCAGAGTGAGCACCAGATTCCAGTTCTTCAAAAAAAAAACAGTGGTCCACGTCCAAGAGGACTGACTACTACTGGCTTATCTTGTCAAGCAGGTGAACAAAGATTTGCCTGGGAGCGCTGCAGAAGAAAAAGCAATTGTTCAGCAATGGTTGGAATACAGGGTAACTCAAGTACATGGACACTACAATAAAGGCAGTATCCGTGCTCTGTTGGAGGATCTTAATTCCTGTCTTGAAGACAAAGTCTACCTTATAGGATTTAACTCTACCTTAGCAGATATCCTACTGTACTACGGACTTCATCGTTTTAGAGTTGACCTGACAGTTCCTGAAAAGGAGAAACATCTTAATGTGTCTTGCTGGTTTTGTCACATTCAGCACAATCTAGGGATTAGGAAACATCTGTCTATTGTCCTCTTTATCAAGCACAGGCTATATACTAATTCCCACTAGAAGCTATCTATGACATAGAAGCGTGATCACAAATATTTTAAATGGAAAGTATATTCTGGACTAGAGAACCAGCATATATAGGTACACAGTCATTCTTTATTTGCTGAAGTTGATGGAATAAGCTTATGTCTGAAAAAAAAAATCAACAGCTGAAACTTGACTTGAGAGTTTTAGAGGGCACAGGTATTGAACTTGAGTTCGTTTGAATTCTAAATCCCTATACTTCCACTATAAACTGCACAGTATTTTATGAAGTACTAAAATGTCTGTGGAAGAACTTAAAAGATGGGTAAAAGAAAGAAGCTATAACTTAATGTTATTAAGAAATGGAATGACATTGTAGGGTAATGCAATATATCTCTTTCTCAGGCAACATAATTTTTTTCTCTTAAAAATATATTATTGATATCTGACAATACAAAAAAAGATATGTATTCTACATGTAAATAATATAGGGACACTTGCATGGCTCAGTCAGTTGAGCATCTGACTTTTGGTTTTGGCTCAGGTTATGATCTCATGGTCATGAGATTGAGCTTGCGTTGGGCTCCACACTCAGTGCAGAGTCTGCTTGGAATTCTCTCGCCCTCTCCCTCTGCCCCTCCTTCTCTCTCTCTCTCTCTCTCAAATAAATAAATAAATCTTTAAAATGCTAATAATATTATAAACTGTAGACCCACACCTAACATAAGAAGTGGAACATCGACAATAGCATTGCGTCAAACTTCTTCCCCTTCTCCATCTAGAAGATCTTCATCTAGGGGCACCTGGCTGGCTCAGTTAGGGGAGCCTGTGACTGTTGATCTTGGGGTCATGTGTCTGAGTCCCATGTTGGGTATAGAGATTACTTAAGTAAGTGAAACTTTAAAAAAAATAGCAAATCTCTATCTGATCTTTAACCACAAGTCTGAATTTTGTTTTATTTATTTATTTATTTATTTATTTATTTATTTTTAAAGATTTTATTTATTTATTTGACAGACAGAGATTACAAGTAGGCAGAGAGGCAGGCAGGGAGAGAGAGGAGGAAGCAGGCTCTCCGCGGAGCAGAGAGCCCGATGCGGGGCTCGATCCCATGACCCTGGGATCATGACCTGAGCCGAAAGCAGAGGCTTTAACCCACTGAGCCACCCAGGCGCCCCTGAATTTTGTTTTATAATTGCCTTGGTTGTTAGGGAAACTAGATCTTCAGGTTTGAATTAAAAGGGGGAAATCTTGCTTGGCTACTAGTTAACTCCAAAACAGTTTTCTGGTTATTAGCATATTAACTCAACTGCTTTTTGCACATTGTATAAAAGTGTGGCATCGACACCTACATGATAAGCAGCCTTTAGAAGCGCAGTGATTTCGTGACTACTGGGTTTGTAATAATGCCTCATGGTTAACCAGATGTAGTACCTTCCTTCTTCTGGTCTTACACAGGCACTGTGAGCCCAGGACACATTCAAAGATCTTCCTTCTCATTCTGCTGTTAAATTGCATCTCTATCTTCTTCTTGGTTGTCTGGGTCAGCTGTACTCCAGCTTACATCTATAGATTCTAAAAGACTGGGGAGTCTAAAGCGTTTCAGGCCTGAAAATGTGACAGCCATGGGGCTGTAGCAGCAGAAGTGTGTGATGTAATTTGCATAATCTGTTTTCCAAGAACATCACAGCAGCATGGAAAAGTTTATCAGGAATATGCCAGATCTCAAAGGTAAAGAGTCCGCCTGGGATATATTTGCTGTTGAGTTACTTCAGGGGCGTATAAATCATGCAAATTCTGTTATGATCACTTTCAATGCAGACAAATACATTTTTTTCCACTTGGAGAGTTTTTAATTTCATTTCCCTTTTATAAAAGTAAAATGGTATGCACGTGGGTTTTTTGTTGTTGTTGTGCAGAAAATTTAATAATAAGGTGTACTGTTACCTCCTCTCCCATTCCCAGTACAATTTCCTAGAGTCAACCAACTTTCAATAGTTTTCATTTCTAGTTCTTCTGGGGGCCTCCTGACTATCCTTAAATAATATGCCATACTTGACTTATCAGAAATACTGTTTGTTCATTCATCCTTATTGAATTTTGATATTATTTCATTTTTTCTAATGGCTGCAACTGCACAGTCTTTGACCTCGTAACTTATTACTCTCCCCTCTGAGAGACATGCCTGTTCCTCAGACATACCAGGTTTACTTCTGCCTCAGTTTCCTTGTGATTGCTGTTCCCACTGCCTGGAATACATTTCCTCCAGATATGCCCGTACCCCACTCCCTCTAGTCTTCACTTCAGAGTCATTTCAAGAAGACAGAGCTGGGATTGAAATCCAGACACCAGATCCAGAGCCCCCACATCCTCAAGTCAAGGTTGATAATACTGCATTTTGTTCTATACTTATGTTAAAATCTTCCCTGAGTGGATTCTTAAAGTTTGAAAATGAATAATCTGTTTTTATACTCTATACTAGGATTATTGTCCTTTTTTTCAGGTTCCTACTTATGATTTCTTGCCAATCAGAGGAGACTGTTCCCAGATGCCTCTTTCCTTTGTGCCCAGCTTAGTTTACCTCCCTTTCTGATCCTAGAGGCTGGGGAGACTGTAGTCAGTCAGAGCTGGTCTTGCCTTCACTGAAATGACCCATGGTGGTCCCTCTCCTATTCTCTTTGCTGTTACGGATTTATTCCTTTACTGCCATTTGGTTGGCATCTCAAGTATAGTGGGATGTGGGCAGAAAGGAGTAGAACAAGGGAGGGAAAGAAAATACCAGTGTTCAGGGCACCTGGGTGGCTCAGAGGGTTAAGCCTCTGCCTTCAGGTCAGGTCATGATCTCAGGGTCCTGGGATCGAGCCCCGCATCAAGCTCTCTGCTCGGCGGAGTGCCTGCTTCCCCCTCTCTGCCTGTCTCTCGGCCTACTTGTGATCTCTCTCCCTTTCTCTCCCTCTGTCAAATAAATAAATAATCTTTAAAATAAATAAATAAAAAGAAAATACCAGTGTTCAGTGACTCATCTTAAACTGGAAGCTCCCCCCAAATAGAGTTTTTCAAATTTTATTTTAAAATGAGACTCTGGAGGGGCACTGAGTGGCTCAGTCGGTTAAGCGTCTGCCTTTTGTTCAGGTCATGATCCCAGGACTCAGCCCCGCATTGGGCTCTTTGCCCAGCGGGGAGCCTGCTTCTCCCTCTCCCTCCACCTGCCACTCCCCTGTTTATGCTCTGTCAAATAAGTAAATAAGTAAAATCTTTACAAAAATAAAATAATTCAAAAATAAAATGAGAATCTGGGTCAAAAACAGGGAGAGGAAGAACTAGCATTTATTGAGTGGTTTCCCATGTGCCAGACACTGAAATAAGTACTTCTCCCATATCAGCTGCTGGAAACGTCATGACAGTCTGAAAGGCTAAAGGGTCTGATGGTGGAATGAGAGGAGGATCTCAGACACTTGAAACCTTTTCTTCGTACCACTCATGGGACCCTCCACTGCTCTCTCACAGGGGTGGTTCAGATCAGAAGACCTAGGATAAATGGAGTGTGGGGACACTGAGGCATATGGACTCCTTAAGGAGAAGCCACGGCTTTTGCGGACAGCCTCCTGGATTGTCTGTCAGCCCATGGGCAGGTAGCAGCTTTGCACGTGTCAGTGTCCCAACCCCAGACAGAAGCCGCGTGGCCCTGTGTTTGCTATCATGAAGGGGTATTTAGCTTTTATTTTTGAGGGGTGGAAAAGAGTAAATGGTGGTACATTTGAAAAGTGGTGAATGTTGGTAGGTTACACCCATGTATGCCCAATTCCCAGTATTTTCTGAAATAATTATATAAAATGATTAATTTCTATCTCTCTAAAAGAAGCCCGAGGGTAGCTAATGATGCAAACACGGTTTAGAGTTCATTAGATGTGACTACTGTTCACATTAATATAAAATAGAATAAAAAGACTTGCAAAACCCCAAAAAGAAAGCCAGGCTCTATCATTCCTAACAATATTCTGAAAATTCCTAAATGTAGCTTTGATGAAATTTGGGTGCAAGAAGAAGTATTTCCCAAACTGCTTGACTTTTTTCTGTTTATCTTAAGATGTTATTTATTTATTTTAGAGAGAACACAAGTTGGAGGAGAGGGGTAAAGGCAGAGGAAGTGGGAGAAGCAGACTCCCCACTGAACAGAGAGACTGACTCAGGGCTCAATCCCAGGACTCTAGGATCATGACCTGAGCCAAAGGCAGACACTTAACTGACTGAGCCACCCAGGCACCCCCTGACTTTTTTTTCAATTTTTATTTACTTGTTTTTATATTCAAGTATAATTAACATTCAGTGTTATATTATTTTCAGCTGTACAACATAATGATTCAATACTTCGATACATTTTTTGGTGCTCATCAAAATGTGTACTCTGAATCCCCTTTATCTATTTCACCCATCCCCCTGCCCATCTCCCCTCTGGCAACTACCAGTTTGTTCTCTGCATTTAAGAGTCTGGGTTTTGTTTGTCTCTTTTTTCTTTGTTCATTTGTTTAGTTTCTTAAATGCCGCATATGAGTGAACTCATATGGTATTTGTCTTATTCTAACTTATTTCACTTAGCATTATACCTCCTAGATTCATCCATGTTGTAAATGGTAAGATATCATTCTTTTTTTTATGGTTGAGTAATATTCTATGGCATATATGTATTATATCTTCTTTATCCGTCTACTGATGGACACTTGACTATCTTCCATATCTTCATTCTCATAAATAATGCTGCAATAAACATAGGGGTTCAGATATCTTTTTGAATTAGTGTTTTCATTTTCTTTGGGTAAGTACCCAGTAGTGGAACTATTGGATCATATGGTAGTCCTATTTTTAATCTTTTGAGAAGCCTCCATCCTGCCAGACTACCTGACTTTTTCTTTGTATTAGGACAAGTTAGGATGGGAAAGGTCTTGCCTAAGACACAGCTGGAACTGTAGGAACAGAAATTGGCAGATTTCAAAAACCCTCTGGGCAGCTGCAGAATTATATTTTGTAGCAAACACATTAAAATAACTTCCAATCCATGCATTATGGGGAAAATGAATCACTTCTGTGCTGTCTTCAGAAATTCAAATTAAGTCATTTTTCAAAGGGAAAAGAAGTTGCAGAAATGCTAAGGTTGACTGCCTCCTGATAAGCTCTATTCCCAAGCAGACAACTGTATTGGAATTACTTTAAGAAGGTTGTCAGCTTTTCCTTGTTTGGGTCTAAATGAACTCCTAATATAAAAATGTTCCTGAATTAGACCTTGGCAGTCCCCTGCTTACAGATGGCTTGAAGTCCCCAAATTGGATTCTAACCCAGTTGTTAGGAAATAAGAATACATTTTGCAGTGAAACTATGTTATACATGATGGTTAGAGTCCCAGGCCAGCCCGCAAAACTCTGTTTAACTACCAGTGTTCTAAAAGGAATATTACAGGGCACCTGGGTGGCTTAGTTGGTTAAGCTGCTGACTTCAGCTCAGGTCATGCTCTCGGGGTCCTGGGATCAGGCCCTGTGTCAGGCTTCATGCACAGCAGGGAGTCTGTCTCCTTCTCTCTCTGCCCCTATCCCTGCTCATGCCCTCTCTCTCTCTCTCAACTAAATAAATAAAATCTCCTTAAAAAAAAAAAGAATATTATAGACCAGTATTTTTTCAAATTGAAAGCTTCAACCAATTATTGGGTCATAAAAGCAACTCAGTGAACGGATAAGAATAGGATGGAATGGAAGAGAAAAATATCAGATCACATTGCATGAGATAAGGGTAGGTATTGTTTCATAGAACTCCTATTTCAGATATGTGTGGTATGTATATGTATACTGGGTAACAATGCAAATGTATGTTTTACTCTCTCTAAATCCAAAGAAAATTTGGGTGGCATTGCGATAAGCCATGTGTGTAGGCCATGCAATAAGTGTGTCTCCCTGCAAGACATGTTCAGAGTCACAACTCTGGGCATCAGGATTACATTTCTGCAAATATTTTGGATTTCGTGTGTGTGTGTGTGTGTGTGTGTGTGTGTGTGTGTAGCTCTTGAATGAAAAGCTGGGGTACCTGGGGAGGACATGAAGGGTGGGAGTAATGAGTACTGGTGGAGTGGGGAAGTAATGACTGGGATTCCTAGGTGGGAGTTGACAAGTTTTTGTGCTACTTGTGAGCTAAAAATGGTTTTTACACTTTAAAAAAATTGTTAAAGAAAGAAGAATAAAATGTAACAGAAACCGTATGTGGCCAGCAAAGCCTGAAATATTAACCATCAAGCCCTTTGCAGAAAAAGTTTGCAGAACTATTCTAGGGGAACAAGGAGCAAGTCATTGTTAGGACTCTGAATGAAAGTAAAAAAAAATCCAAAGTGCACTCGAAGCACCAAGCCAGAGGATAATGAGATATCTTCACCTAGTGTAACTACAAACGATCAAGAGTAAGGATAAATCTTAAAAATTTTTTAGTGAGAAAAGATGGAGTTCCTGAAAGAAGTTACTGTCAGGCTAACAGCAGACTTCTCATTAGCCAAGATAGAACAGAAGCAAAGAGTTAGAAGAAATACTTCAACCTAGAATTTTATGCCAGATAAGTCATCTTCCAAGATTGAGGGTCAAATCATTGTGGGGTTTTTTTTTAAGATTTCATTTATTTATGACAGAGAGAGACACAGTGAGAGAGGGAACACAACAGGGGAGCCCAAGCGGGGCTCGATTCCAGGACCCTGGGATCATGACCTGATCCGAAGGCAGACACTTAATGACTGAGCCACCCAGGTGCCCCAAATCATTGGTTTTAACAATATAATTTTTGGGGGGGGGATCTGTGTTTGAGTAAAAGCAAAAATAAACTATTGGGACTACATCAAAAAGCTTTTGCACAGTGAAGGAAACCATCGACAAAATGAAAGGACAACCTACTGAATGGGAGAGATACTTGCAAACGTTATATACAATAAAGGGTTAATATCCACAAATTTATAAACAACTCACACAACTACACACACACACACACACACACACACACACACACACACACAATCTGATTAAAAGATGGGCAGAGGACGTGGACAGATATTTTTCTAAAGAAGACATACAGATGCCCAGCAGGCATATGAAAAGATGCTCAACAACACTAAATATCAGGGAAATGCAAATCAAAACCACAACAAGATATCACCTCATACCAGGTAGAATGGCTGTTATTAAAAAGACAAGAAATAACAAGTGTTGGCAAGGATGTTGAGTAAAGAGAGCTCTTGAGCACTGTTGGTGGGAACGCAAACTGGTATAACCACTGCGGAAATCAGCATTAAAAAGTTAAAAACAGGAGCTGCCGTATGATCCAGCAATTCCACTGCTGGGAGTTTATCTAAAGAAAATAAAAACACTAGTTCAAGAAGATACATGCAATTCTATGTTCATTGCAGTATTATTTACAATGACCAAATATGGAAGCAACTTGTGTCCATCAGTATATGGATGGATAAAGAAGATGTGTGTGCGGGGTGTGTGTGTGTGTGTGTGTGTGTGTGTGTGTGTGTGTATAATACTATTCAGCCATAAAGAAGAATGAGCTCTTGCCACTTGTGACAACATAGAGGGTATTATGCTGAAATAAGTCAGAGAGACAAATACCATATAATTTCATTGAAATGTAGAACCTAAAAAAATGAAACAAATGAACAAAGTAGGAACTGACTCATAAATACAGAGAACAAACTGGGAGTTGCCAAAGGGAAGGGATAGTAGGGGAATGGGCAAAATTGATGAAGAGGATTAAGAAGTACAAACTTCCAGTTATAAAGTAAGTAAGTCATGGGGATGTGAAGTCAGGATAGGGAAGAGAGTCAATAATATTGTAATAACTTTGTATGGCAACAGATGGTAACTAAACTTACTGTGATAATTTCATAATGTATATAAATGTTGGATCACTATGTTGTACACCTGAAACTAATATAATATTGTATGTTACCTGTACTTGAATAAAGAAGATTAGGAGTTATATAAAGAAATTTTCTAACATAAAAAGTTTATGATAATTTCCCTCCCGTAATCCCTCAGTGAAATAACTATTAAAATAAGAATTCAGCAAGGAGAAAAGAGAAACCTGAAGAAACATTTGTAAAAACTAATGTATATTTGACCATAAAGCAGGGCTCAAGATCTGTCAAAGGACGGAAACGTAGAGTGTATTTTCTAACCAGAGTGGAGTTAGGCTAGAAATCAGAAGATTACTAATAAATCCACATATGTTTCGAAATTAAATAATACACTTCTAAGTAACCCATAGGTCGAAGAAGAAATATTTTAATCAGAATGATGATGAAGTATAACACATCAAAATTTGCAGGATAGGGACGCCTGGGTGGCTCAGTTGGTTAAGCGGCTGCCTTCGGCTCAGGTCATGATCCCAGCGTCCTGGGATCGAGTCCCACATCGGGCTCCTTGCTCGGCAGGGAGCCTGCTTCTCCCTCTGCCTCTGCCTGCCACTCTGTCTGCCTTGCTCGCTTGCTCTCTCTTCCTCTCTCTGTGACAAATGAATAAATAAAAA